>JADBJO010013192.1:0-42500 GCA_016801955.1 Conus betulinus
ACTGAGGAAACATCAGGTTTCGAAATACTCGGTATCTGACCAGTAGTTTATAGGGTAGTGAGCTTTCTCCCCATTGGAGATTGTCTCGCCGCTTCGGAACTATAGCTTGCTGAAGGTCCATTTTGAGAAGATTATGGCTTTTTATTCCCCATTCACCCACATCAAGCACATACTGTCAGTTAGGCAGAATCCTCTACCACTGCAGATATGAAGGCTTATCACACCCTATTTCTACAATCTAAGACATAAGAGCAAGCTTTGTTGTATGAATTCAATATTTCTTGCAGTCCTTGCAACACCAAGCTGCTCTGTAAGTTGCTGGAATGGTGTCTCGGTACTTATCCTTGGAATTTATCAGTTTATTGTAATTTAGTTCCCTTGCGGATTCATTTCCAAGAACTGGCCCTCCGCACTTGTGTCTTAAGAGGTTATCTTTTATATATTTTCTAACTTTTCACAAGAAAATGTTAGCTTGTTTTGCTCTTTTCATGATTTTCTTTTGCTTCTTAGGTGGCATCCTTTGGTTTGGTTTTTTGAAAACTCAACAACATACTACACGGTATTGCACACCAGCCGTTTTTGGTATAGCATTCTTCTTAAAACCCAAAAGGCAGAGAGTCAAATTACCACTTCTTTCCGCGGTCACTGAGGAGAAACAATCAGTTTATCAAAATACTGGTATCTGACCAGAGTTATAGATATATTATATCTTTCAAGGCATATTTCTTCACTCCATTCTTTGTGAAATTACCTGAAGACTGAAGGCCCCCAAGATCTGAATATATTGCGCACGCACGCACGCATGCGCAGCATTTATTTTTTCGGTTGCCCCATAATAATTTCAGGTTATCTTCCGTCAATCATAGTTGATCAAATTTCATTTAATACTTCTTGTCCAGCAAAGGACATACAGTGTCGCAGACAACGTACAAAATATGACAAGATCATGGCACAATCAGGGGCCGGGGGGACTTCTATCATTTCACGTGCACACGTAGAATCCCAACGTTTCCTCCGCCTTCCACACACACGCGCGCGCGCTCACGCACACATAACACACATAATCGTTTGAAAAATCCCATACGTATACACAAGCACACTCATAACTTACACTCAGGAGCACAGACATATATACACACACAAACACATATTATATGCAAATACATATATCACACAAGGACACACACACACCCTACCCTCCTCCACCCCACCACCCTCTCCTCTCTCTCTCTCGCCCACTCCTTCACACCACTAAGCATGAAAAGTGGTACAAAAAGCATCATAAATTTAAAAGATGGGTCGACGTAGTTATAAAGGGTTGTTTTTTTTTTGTGCCCTAGATTTGACTCTAAGGGTCCTAAAACGACGTCCAGATGGTAAAATTTCGTAATATTTTGCTAAAGACATGGCTATCATCACTGGCAATCTTTCTTGCTTCCTCTCCACTCGGCTGTCATACAATTCTTGCATTCCAACTTGCTTCCTTCCAATCACTTTGCTTCACACACACTTTCACCACATCATTCAATACTCGCTTGCTCTTCGCACCCAAACTTCCATACCAGCACATAAAAGAAGCAGTTAGCAATGACTCAACACAAACATCTGTAATAAGTTTGTAGATCACAGGGTTAACATCAATATTTTCGTAGCCTTTGCAAACAGAATATTCTTGACTGGCAATGTTTATGTATTTTAGTAACATTGACATCAAAAACTAATTTTATCGTCGACAATCATTCCCAGATATTTATACTCATTCACTCGTTGAACAGCTTCACCATTAATTATAAGGTCTGGCACAGGTTCTGGGTTCTTCCGAAAATCGATTAAGATTTCTTTTGTTTTCCGCACATTACGGTCAAGAAGTTGTCTTTACACCCACTACAGAACTTTTTAATTACGTCAAAGTAAACTGAATCAAGTTTGACATATCTAGAATAGCAGAATCATTAGAATATTTGATGAGTGGAGTTTTCTCTGTGCCTCTACAGTCATTAGTATAAATAAACAAAATGGGAGACAGAACTGTGCCTTAGGGTGCACCAGTAGAAGTCGAGCGTTCAGAGGATAGTGCAGACTGAAAACGAACAGACTGAGTTCTATGCACAGAAAATTGACATCCATAAAGTAAGCCTTTGGGTCACACTAAGTCAAGCAGTTTCATAGCTAAGAGATGTGGCTGTATAGTATTAACAGGCAGAGGGAAAATCAATAAAAAGAATACGCACAAAAGAACCTGGTTTGTTTAAGTGGAAGAAAGCATTGTGAAGGAGAGTTAGAAATGCATTCATCATGTGTGTACCTCTATGGGGTTTATAAGCAAACTGAAAGGGGTCAAGGTACTGATCAACAAAAGTTAACAAGTGATGGAGAACAAGTTTTTTTCAAAGCACTTCATAACCATGGAGGTCAGAGCTACAGAGCGATAATCATTCAATGTTGTAGGGTTTCTTTTTCTTGGGGACAGGGCAGACAGTGGATTTTGTTTCCAGATACTGGGTACAGAGTATGCCTTAAGAGACAACTTGAAAATCTGACAGAAAACATTACAAAGTTCAGAAGCACACAATTTCAGCAATCTTCCACTGATATTATCTGGACCCATTGATTTCCTGATATCCAGTTTCAAAAACAGTGACTTCACAACATCCCCATGGATCTCAAAGTCTTGTTCGTCTCCCTTGTCTTTGATCCTTTTGTTTAGCTCTTTTACCACATTGTCTACATCCCACCCAGATCATTTCTTTCAAAACGACAATAGAAAGCATTGAGTTTGTTCAAAAACTCAGTTTGGTCATTAATATTCATCTGACTAGATCTTGCTTTCTTTTTTGGACTTCTTTTTCACCCTTTAGAATCTTTAACCCATCCCATGCATCCTTCATTCTTCCTAACTGAAACCGCTCTTCTACTTTAGCTTTGAATTCCTTTTGGGCCCTCCGTATTCCGCACCTAAGCTTTGTTTGAACTCGTTTCCTTTCTTTTTTGTCACCAGCCTGAAATGCTATTTTTTTCTCGTTAAGAAGTGTCTTAATTGACCCCGTGAACTATGGCTTTTTTTTTTTTTTGAAACAGTTTAATTGTTTTTTGTTGGGATAACCATGTCTTCACAAAAATGGATATAGTCAGTAACCACATCTGCTGCTTCATGAACATATTGACATGAGTTAGGCAGCACACTCCAATCAGCACACTCAAAACATCCCTCTCAGCTCATCCACACTTTCAGCCATCCGTACTTTCACACTCTTCCTCACAACAGGCTCTGTTTTGTATTTAAGGTTTGTATGCAGGGATCAATTGCACAGTTTTATGGTCAGACAAACCACCAGGTGGCGAGACAAAAAGCTTGACATGCCACCAGGATGTTTCCATAGCACAAGTCAATTGTGTTATCAATCCATGTGGGACAGGTTACATACTGCTTAAAAGAAGGAAGAAATGTTTTTCAAGTCACAATGGTTAAAGTCACCCCTCAACAACACAGGGGGCATCAGCAGACATTTGCAGATCGCAGACAACACGGGCTATTGTGCGCCCAGCACGTGTTGCAGATGACTGGTCAGAGACTGGGGCATACACTACTGTCACAAATATGCGGCCATACTCGCGCGCGGCAAATAGCGGGGTCTCAAGGACACTGACAGCAGTTCAACTTCTGGCTAACACATTGGCTGCTTCACGCACACGTTTGCACTGTCACACCATCTTTCATTACATACAGGCACACGCCACCGATTCTTTCCTGTTATTGCACAGTCTCTGTCCATTCCGTATGATGTACCAAAAGCCATCGATTGCCATGCGTTCGTCAGTGATTTTGTCTGTAAGAAAAGTCTCAATCAAACAAAGTAAACATGAGTTCTTGAATTCACTTACAAATGCACACTTTGCCTGCAACTCATCAAAATTACAGTTCTTGCTGTTGGGGTTGATGGATCTGACATTCGACAGAATCATAGACGGAAGTGGAGGTTTTGTTGTATTATTTCTCAATCTTCTCCTCACTCCCTCCTCTCCTGACTCTTTCTCCTGCTCACTCCTCTTCCTTCTCCTCCTCTGTCATCCTCACTCTGACACATCAAATCATTGGGGATAGCTTCATCAGGCCATGACAGTGAATCTCGGACAGATTCCAAACTGTGCAGAAAATCTCTGTCATACTGTAAGACGCCCATACTTCCTTGCTGTCCGCCATTTTGTCTAGCAGGCGACGCAGCCACACCAACAACACAAAAGCGGACAACTGAAATTACCACGACGAGAAGCTTCACAAATATCACACTTTTCATCTTGCACTTCTTGCACATCAATCTGTCGATCCCACAGTCTATGAAAGGTTAGACATCAAAAACGAAGACAAAAATGACAGAGAGCCGCATGCGCAAGCTGGTCGGACGTGTTTTCGATCTCAGCGTCTGACCATAGTTGAAATTGGTTGTTTTGTTTGTTTGTTTTAGTGTTTTTGGCTTCACTTATCGAAAATCACTAGTAGAATTGTAAGTTAGAATGTTAGAACTTTGTCCATGCAGCTGGAATTACCTGTCATCATTTCTGGACTGTGGAATGGTGATCTGAATTTCGTGTTGTGAGTACTTTCTATAAGAACATTACTTCCGGTCTCGATTGCTGGAATACAGAAGGTATGTTTTTTCGTCATGCTTTCATCGAACATCTTGCTGCGATCCTTGTCATTACCATCTTCTGTTACAAGATCTTCATGTGTGATGCTGTCACACCGACTGTCCCTAGTTTGGACACAGTAACTTTTTCGAGCAAAACTGTGTTTTTTCGCTCGTCGGGTCTTAACTACTATCTCCTTTGTCGATACAATCGCACGCTCGTCAACACGAAAATCTGCAACCTTTCCCTCCTACTGTCGACAGAGGCTTGTATCACTGTACTTAGCAAGCTTACTACTGGGCAATGTTTTTTTTTAATTAAATACATATTTTATTACAAAACATAAAAAAACTTACAAGTAAGGAATATACAAAACGCATACTTATCGCAGTAAGACATATACAACTACAGCAAAATAACATCATCATCATCATCATTATCATCATCTTCATCATCGACATCTTCAACATCATCACCTTGCTACCACTGTGAATACAAATACCATCATATAACTACTACTACCACCCCTACAACTACTACTGTTATTATTTCTACTACTATCAAAGTGATAAGGGCCATTCATAAACACTGAATAAATGAAAACAAAATGACTGAACCGAGCAAATAAATTAATCAAACGGGGAAAACAAAGCAACTGACCGTTGTCATGTTATTTGGAAACCTTGCCAGAAAAAAGCATTAATCCAATAAAAAAGAATATGGGAGCCACTGTGTAACGAACTTTGTGAGGGACATTTGAAGACATGCAGCATACTTTTCTGTTTCATATCTTGCTTTCAATACACGATGAAAATTTGAAATAATGGCAAATGTTTTTTTCATATTTACATTTGTAGATATAGAATTTGGCATGTAACAGGATTAAGTCAAATGTTTTTATCTGATCTAAAATCATTGTCACCACCAAACAGGACAATATTTTCATTCAACAGTAGATTCATAGTTTCGCATTTTCTATTCATTTTCATTTTGAAATTCTTGCCAAAACGTTTGAACATGAGGGCAGTACCAAAATAAATGTTGAATGTTTTCTGTTTTTCTCTCTTACAAAAAGAACATTTTTTTCTGAATTTTCAATGCCCATGTTTTTCAAAACAGTATTGGTTGCTAGTATCCTACTATTAATTCTAACCTGAAACCATCTTAACTTAATATCTTTTATCTGTTGAATTTTCTGAAAAGTTTTAGCCCAGTTAACATCCTTCGGTAATCTTTCATTCCATTTATTGCAAAAAGTTGGCTCTAGAGTGTCTTGATTCAGTAGATCATAATAAAGTGAGGCTCCTCTTGAAACTGAACATATCACAGACATTAGTTTACTTGACTCACCTTCTTCATAACATGTTATTTCTACTCCAGCTTCTCTCGAATACTTTTTCACAGCACTAATATAACCGTTATATGTTACAAAATCTGTATTGATGTTATACCTATCAACAAAGGACTGGAAACTCAAAAAATCACCATTTTCGTCCAAAAGATTCCGTACGCAGAATACACCTTTTCTATCCAGTTTTTATAAAATTTTGATCTTCCCCCAATCATCAAGTTCCTATTACAAAAAATAAGGTTCTAAACAGAATTCATCTGCAGTTTTGACATTAACAATCTCATCTATTTCTTTATATGCTTTGAATACATCTCTCCAGAAATTATTTCAACTTATCCTGCCCAGACAAATCAGCACCTAATTTATGAATAATTTCTGCCTTGTAATATAATGAGAAGAGTATATTTTTCCAACTATGGTTACTTGATGAAAGTTTCCGAATCCAAGTTAATTTTAATGCATTTTATTTGTTTCCATATGTTTGGTATTCCTATACCCCCATGCTGTATACTTTTTTACAGATGTTTTTCGCTTAATTTTATCTCTTTTTTTTTACCCCATACAAACTTGAATGTAAATTTCTGAATTTCATCAATTATGTAGTCTGGTGGGTTCGGTAGTAACATCCATAGATGGGTTAGTTTTTGATAAGATCAGGGATTTAAGTACTGCTACTCTGCCAAGAGGTGTTATCTGCTTTTTTAGCCAAGTTTTGTGCAATGTTTTTATCTCTGCAAATTTTTCTTCGAGATTCATAGTTTCACAATTTTTTTTAAATCATTCGTAAACCAGATACCTAAAATTTTTAAATTTAGGAGGGTTCCATTTGATATTTAAATGTGGCATATACTTAACGGGGGAGTTTCGTTTACTTCCTAACCATACTGCATTCGTTTTTTTTTTCCGCATTTAGTGAGAGTCCAGATACTCTTCCAAATTTTTCAAGAACCATAATCGATTCTTCGAATGATTTTCGATCGCCGAGCAACTCTTTTGCCCCAGAGCCAAACCCTGGTCCTACGAATAGTTTTTTCAGAATCCCATTCTTCATGGCTCTGTGGAAACTGTGACCAGACTGTGGACTGGGGAGAGAGGGGTTTAGCATGCAACACCTGTGGACAGTGGTATCATGCCTACTGTCAGAGTATTGACACCCAGCACTATCAACATCATGAAGATCTTGGGGAGAAGGTTCCTTGGTGTGTTATGCCATTTGTGGGAATCCTAACCGTCAGACCGTCCTTGATCTACATGGTGTTGAACACTCAGTCTCATCCAACCCCTCCCAGCCAGATGTGTCAGAAAATTGCACTACCCAGACTGAAACCCACATGCAGCGTCCCCTGCATTCCTCCACACCACCACGCGTAAGCAGCAAGACAGGTGGAAAAGAAGACCATTGCGCCTGATTAACGTCAACTTTCACTCTGCCCCAGGAAAGAAACCAGACATTCTCAACCTTTTAGACAGTGTGCGCCCTGATATTGTTACCGGCACAGAAACTTGGCTTGACCCCGCCATCAGTGACTCAGAAATCTTCCCTGATACTTACAAGTTGTACCGCAAGGACAGGAACGGTCAGGAGGTGGCGTCCTGGTTGCGGTGCATACATCCATCGAGAGCTATGGGTCAGCGAGATTGCAGGTAGACTGTGAGCTGGTTTGGCTGTGGCTGAAGCTCCAAGCTAGAGGGTACCTGTACGTCTGCGCGTACTACAGACCAGACGACGGAGATGAAGCCAGTCTGATCCAATTCAACACGTCACTGTTGTGGGCCGCGCTGATTTCCAACGCCCATCTTCTTATCGGCGGTGACCTGAATTTTCCCAGTTGGGATTGGAAACTGATGGCCCATACATCCAAGCCTGTATACCCCAGACTGCACCGCGACTTCATCAGCATGCTGAACGATTATAGCCTTAAGCAACTGGTGGTAGAACCTACCAGAGAGGGAAACACCCTAGACTTAATCATAACCAACAACCCACAGCTGATTCTGCGAGTGGAAGTCCTTCCTGGGCAGTCTGACCACGCGGCAGTCTACTGTGAGGTGGTGGTTTACATCCAAAGAGGAAACAGGCACCGCGCTCCATTCCACTGTATAAGAAGGCGGACGGGGGGGGGTCCCGGAAGTCTATGACCGACCCTCACCAACACCTTGGAAGAGATGAAGGACACTGCTACTACAGAAGAGCTGTGGGTTTTACTTCAGAGACACTCGTCATACAGCTGTCAAGCAGTTCATCCTCCATAAACAGGTCCGTGTCAGGAAAGACAGTCCTGGGATCCTACGCCGACTCATCAACAGACGAGACCGCATCTTCAAGAAGATGCGCAAGCGAGAGACAGAAGACCTGAAACAGCAGCACAAGCAACTCCGAAGAGAGGTCCAGTGTCAACTACGACGAGCGTACTGGTCCTACCTCGATGACACCTTCGACGAAGCAGACTTCACGCAAGCAGCCAAGAACTAAGACGCTTCTGGTCGTACATAAAACACCTGAAGTTGTCCAACGCCGGTGTCGCTCCGCTGGAGGAAGAAGGCAGGTTGGCGTCTGACCCAAAAGCACATGCAGACATCTTGAACCGCCAGTTCCAGTCTGTATTCGGCAGCGGCCAGACCTACTCACAGAGGAAATTCCAGGAAAAATATAGACTCCCACTCAGAGACTTCCCAACCCTAGCAAGGTTGGCATCAATATCCACGGGGTGAAGAAGCTCATCAGCAACCTGAAACCTGGAAAAGCACCAGACCCGACAACATCAGCCCAATGATCCTAAAGGAGCTGGCAAACGAACTGGCACCAGCTTTTACCATCATCTTCCAGTCTCCAGTCAATACCGGCACCCTACCAGCTGATTGGAAAACTGCCCATGTTATCCTGGTGTTCAAGATAGGAGAGCAGTATAACCCGGCAAACTACAGACCAGTCTCTCTGACGAGTGTATGCTGTAAAGTGCTGGAGCACATCCTCACCAGCACCATCATGAACCATCTCGAACACCACGGCATCCTCTGCAACCAACAGCATGGCTTCTGCATGAGAAGAACTTGCGAGACCCAACTCCTTGACTTCACCAACGATGAGAACATGGAGAGCGGGAAGCAAACCGACATCTTGGTGTTGGACTTTGCCAAGGCCTTCGATAAGGTCAACAACCATAGCCTGCTGTCTCACAAGCTCAACTACTACGGTGTTTCGAGGAGAGATCAACACCTGGGTAGCCGACTTCCTGAGAGACAGAAAGCAGGCGGTGGTCGTCAGCGGAGAGCGTTGTGGCTTCGTCCTGGTCAGGTCCAGAGTCCCACAAGGCTCAGTTTGGGGGCCTTGTCTGTTCTTGATCGATATAAATGATTTGCCCGACACCCTGACTACGAGGTCATGCCTGTTTGCGGATGACACGGCGGTCTACAACATGGTCACTTCTCCAACAGCCCAGGCCCATCTACAACAAGACCTCAACCCAGCTTGCTGCGTGGGAGAAGAGATGGGACTTGGCCTTTCATCCTGGAAAGTGCACCACTCTGCCTGTGACCCGCAGCAGGAGCCCCCTCCACTTTGACTTCTGTCTGCAGGCAATATCCTGGAGACCGTCACCAGCACTAAGTGTCTAGGCGTCATCATCTGCAGCGATCTCAGCTGGGACACGCACATCAACCATCTGTGCAACAAAGCCAACAAGACCCTTGGCTTCCTTCGTCGTAATATCAAAGTCAGCTCCAGGAAGATCAAGAAAATGGCCTACAAGTCCTTTGTGCGACCCATCCTGGAGTACGCCAGCAGCATCTGGGATCCACACACAGAGCAGAACATCAGTAAGCTTGAAGCGGTGCAGCACAGGACAGCCCGTTTCGTGATGAGGCGTTACCACAACACCTCCAGCCCCACCGCCATGCTTGAAGAACTGAAGTGGCCCAGCCTCCAGGACAGACGACGTACACGTACAGCACGCCTATCCATGCTGTACAAGATCCACAACGACCTGGTCAGCACAGAAGGCATCAAAGCCCACCTCCGCGCCGACGCCACGGTCACGATCAGCAGCTCACCATTCCGCAGTGCAGAACGCAGTACAGACAGCAGGCGTTCCTTCCTCGTACCATCAAGGACTGGAACGAGCTGCCGAGGACGTCGTAGAGGCCGAGACCATCGACACCTTTGTGTCAAGGGCATCCCGTTTCCATTAAAAGCCACGCCCAGTTTTGGGTTTTTTTCCCCCCTTCTGTTCGGACCCCTTGCATAAGTGACAGAATAATCATCAAGTTGATTGTGGTCGCTGTCAAGGAAGAAGAAGTGATCACAAGCAATTTCGTGTCGCCCTCTGTGGAAAGGTCAACACATGAGAAATGTTGGTCAGTCCTTGAAAATCTACCGAACGACAAATGTGGATTGTCTTGAACATGAATTTCTGTGAAAAACTTATTTTATTTGAAACAAATGCTGGACTCAAATGGACACAGTGTTTGACTTCGTATGTTATATGCAAACTGTAAATTTACAGATGTAAAATCAGTGACATTCTTCCACTTTTGATGTCTTTTATTAATGATTTGATATACTGAAAAATTCAATAAAAGTCAACAGTCAATATAAAAAATACTAACTGACTAGTTTCCTAACGCAGGACTCGTCCACCAATGTTTGTTATAATATATAACGAACAGTGATTTCTCGTTTTCGGTACTAGTGATTGAGAGAGTGATTTTGTTTTAGTTATTTGTAAAAAAAAAAAAAAAAAAAAAAAAAAAAAAGTCTGCATGACCACTATCTCACGGTATCATTTTTCAAGTTCGCTTTCATTAGATCTGTGAACGCTGCCTAAAACACAGGAATATAAGGGAGTGGGGGGAGGGAGATGGGCTACATTGTTTCTGTAAGCCTAATATAATATCTAATCTAATTACGGTGAAACATTTTATTGTTTTTCCTCCCTCCTTCTTCCTCCATGATTTTTGTTCTTAACTCTGTGAAAAAAAAACTATTTACAATATTAAACAGGAAGAGTTCAAAGGGAAGGAAAGGTGAGTTTTTTTTCTCTTGTTTCATTCTTTCTTTCTTTCTTTCTTTCTTTTACCCTTATAATAATGCGTAAAACCCTTATGGTATCATGTCCTGTTCGAAAATAACAGTTAATGAATCATACATGCTGCATGCGAATTGGATTGTTTAAATCAATGTTTTTCTTGTCTATACTGGGAAAATATTGATGCAATATGTATTCAAGAAAAAAATACGACCTTTAGTGCAAGAGGGGAAAGGCAATCTGGAAGAAAACAGAAACACATGTGCAAGGGAGATAGTTCTTGCTCATCGAAATATATAATGGATTCTTTGGAATATTCTTTATATTGTGGTGCTTTCGAACATATGAATGCATGCACAAAATGTATCCGTACAAGTATGAAAATGTACATGTGAAAAGGCACATGACGTGGGCGCACACAAGTATCTGATTATCTTCATACGAAAGCAACACATAACTATTTGATTATCTACATATGAAAAACAATATATCCTAAATATGAGAGAGAGAGAGAGAGAGAGAGAGAGAGAGAGAGAGAGAGAGAGAGAGAGAGAGAGAGAGAGAGACATGTATATCGATTAATATTCAGGCCCGTGTTCGCGCGAGAGCGTAGAAGGAAGCACGTGCTCTGCGCGCTGAAGTGTGTGCGTGCGTGCATGCGTGCGTGTGTGTGTGTGTGTGTGTGTGTGTGTGTGTGTGTGTGTGTGTGTGTGTGTGTGTGTGTGTGTGTGTGTGAGTGCGTGTGTGTGTGTGTGGTGTGTGTGTGTGTGTGTGTGTGTGTGTGTGTGTGTGGTGTGTGTGTGTGTGTGTGTGTGTGTGTGCGCGCGTGTGTGCGCGCGTGTGTGTGTGAGCGCGCGCGCGTGTGTGTGTATGTGTGTGTGTGTGTGTGAGCGTGAATGTGTGTGTGTGTGCGTGTGTGTGTGTATGAGTGTGTGCGTTTGCAGTGTAGTGTAGTGTAGTGTAGTGTAGTGCAGTGTAGTGTACTGTACTGTAGTGTACTGTAGTGTAGTGTAGTGTAGTGCAGTGCAGTGTAGTATATAGTGGTGGGTGTGTCTTTGTTTTGTGTGTATGTATTTGTGTATGTCTGTATGTTATGTCAGTGTTCATACATGTGGTACACGCACGGACAGGCGGTACGGCATCTCTGTGTTGCGGAAGCTTTCCTTGTGAATCTGTGCATAAGCGCAATTATGCCGCATGTGGGGATGAATGTATGTATGCATGTATGCGAGCGTGTGCGAGCGCGCGAGCGGGCGCGTGCGCCTCTGTGTGTGCATATGTGTGTGTGCGTGCGTGTGTGCGTGCGTGCGTGCGTGCGCACGTGCGTGCGTGCGTGCGTGTGTGTGTATGTGTGTGTCTTTGTGTGTAAGCGTGCTCGTGACAGCGTGTGTCTTTTGTGTGTGTATGTGTGCATGGTTACACACACACACACACACACACACACACACACACACACACACACACACACACGCACACCACACACACACACACACACACACACACACACACACACACACACACACACACACACACCACATACACAAACGCACACACACACACACACACACACACACACACACACACACACACACACACACACACTGAGAAATGTGGCGAAGAGAAACGATAAAACGCGTTTGCCGTGTCCGAAAAAAAATATTGAAAACGAGATGCAAAGCATATAAACGTATTCCCAGTTTATCCTGAATACACGTGAGATATTCCATAAAGAGGAAAAACCGTCTTAGGCTGGTGTAACCGTTAGTAATGGCTCTTCTGGTAAACATCGGGCATCATCTGAGACCTATAATGAACACAGTTACAAATTTCAGAAAGATCGGCCAAGAACTTTCTGAGATTTTCCATTAAGAAGAAAACCCATTGTGTTCTGTTAGTAACGGCTATATCGGTGAACTTAAACATCGGGCATCATCCGTGACCCATAATGAACATACCTACAAATTTTCAGAAAGATCGGCCAAGTACTTTCTGAGACATTTCATATAAAGAAAAACCCGTTATGGCTCGTTATAGCTGTTAGTAACGGCTACAACGGTAATCTAAAACGTCGGGCATCATCCGTGGCCCATAATAAACATATCTACATATTTTCAGAAAGATTGGTCAAGTGCTTTCTGAGATATTCCATAAAGAAGAAAAACCGTTATGGGCAGTTATAGCCGTTAGTTACGGCTATAACGGTTAAACTAAACATCAGGCATATTCCGTGACCGATAATGAACATACCTACAAATTTTCAGAAAGATCGACAAAGTGCTTTCTGAGATATTCCATAAAGAAGAAAAACCGTTATGGGCCGTTATATAGCCATTGGTAACGGCTATAACAGAAGACTAAAACATCAGGCATCATTCGTAACCCATAGTGAACACGCCTGCTAATTTTTACAAAGATCGTCCGAGTACTTTCTGAGATATTTCATAAAGAAGAAAAACTGTTACAGGCCGTTACAGCCGTTAGTAATGGTCATAACGGTAAACTAAAACATCGGGCATTATTTGTGACCCAGCAAACAGAACTTATACTGAGGAGATGCAGATTTCTTGAAGAACAGTGTGACAGCTTGCAGCAATGGAACGATTACCACTGTGACGCTAGCAGGAAAGCTGAAGAGGAGATCGACCACCTGGAATCATTCTCGAGGCGAAACAACGTAAGATTTTTCCACGTGTATGAAGGCCCAAATGAGAGCCTCCAACAGTGCACCCGCAAAGTTGTTCAGCTTCTGAACAGATTTTTCCCTGACAAAAGACAATGGATAGTCGATGACATAGAACGTGCCCATCGCACGGGTCACAAGACCGAGGACTGGAACAACCCCAGACCCATCATCGCCTGCATCCACCGCTGGAACGATAAACTCGATATTCTTCAGGCAAACAAGAGCAGGAAAGAAATGGCTGTCTCCCATTGGTGTCAGAGTGGCCGCCGACCTTACTCATCGACAGAGCCAAGTCCTCAAGAAAGAAAGGCAGCAGGAAGAAGCGTCTATTTCTGGAAGGGTCGTCTGCATCACAGCCAGTCTCGGCAGCAAGTCAGGAACCATAGGAAATCACTTCCTAAAGACAGCCCTGTTGACTCTGCAGTCAGAGGAAGAAAGAGCGCGGCAGAAGCTGACAGCAGGAAGGCAATGGGGAAGAGACAGTCAGACCCAGAAATATCTGGTGGTATACCCCAAGGAGAGGACCTGATTCAACTCACATCCAGTCACCTCCATGGAGAGCAGACCTGTGTCAGACCAGCCAGGCAATCTGCAGCCTGAATGGCCATCCACCCCACCCCTATGACATAAACGCACTCCCGACACTCCAGAGTCAGAAGCGAAGGTCAATAACAGATACCCTTCCTTCACCTGCAGAGTATGAGAGTACCAGAGACAGCACAGCTGAAAAAAAGACTTGACAAGCACCAACAACTGCTGCTGACAAAGACAATGTTTAGACAACATATGTTACTGTGGACAGTAACCCGAAGGCTCACCCATCGACCTGTCAGTCCCAGATGTTTTCCACACACCCGCAAAACCCCCCCGCCTCAACGTAACCCCCAACCAAGGTACTGGCGAAAAATCGACCAGTGGGGGGTGAGACTGGTAGAGGAAGGTAGAAATGACATGTCCCCCAGTGACTTGTTGGTATCCCCCGTCAGTGTGTCTCCTACAGCCCCATCCCACAATGATGATGCCCATGTCGGGAACACATTGGTTTTGGGCGAGATTTATTGAATTTATGCACAGCGTTTGAATGTATCATTATCAATGGTTTAAGTAAATATGATTTTGATGCATCACTCACTTTTGTATCGAGCAATGGAGGGAGCACTACTGATTACTTTTATAACTTCTAGTGGTTTATGTTTACAGAATTATATTAGTTCTTTAAATATTTTGTCCTCTATTGATTCATCACATTTACCTATTGATTCATCACATTTACCTGTTTGTATCAAACTGTTAACCACCCTGAGTTCTCAGGCAAACGTGGACAGCCAAGGCAAGAAAGCAAAAAAGTGGATGGAAAAGCAATGTTGGGATAAGTCATTAGAGCAACAGTTCACTGAAAATGTCAATACAAAGGAGATGCAAGAAATGTATTTACAAGCTCTAGCACATATTGATAATGATGTGAATCAAGCTGTAACCTTGTTTTCTAGAACCTTGGTGCTAAGTACTAACTGCATGAAAAAATGTGTCTGTACTGATAAAGAGATTAAACCTCCACAGTGGTTTTGATGCTGAATAGAGACAGTTTTCAGATAAAAGCAAGGAATTCGTTGATGATACTGAGGAAATCAAACAAAGCAAGGCAAGTAACATATACTGTGTCAAATACATAACAATCAGAGGAAAGGAGGCAATTTGTTCAGGATAGGAAGGAGTACAAAACACTGCTAAAAAAGAAAAAAAGAGCAGCTTTAAACGTGAAAAAAGCAAGGAAACTTGTAAGTTTTGGCAAAGACAGTAAATCGTTTCTGGAAAGAAGTTAAATTTATGTCTAGTAAGAAGAGGGCTCGCATTTGTCCTGAAATTTCTGACCAGCAGTGGTTTCACCACTTTAAAAGCCTATTCAGTGTTTCAGAAAATAAAAACATTTGATTTAAGCTTTGAAAGTTTACGAATCAGAATGCAGTGATTTAAACTCACCCTATTCATGAAAGAGAAGTTTATGAGGCAGTTCATAAACTGAAAAATGGAAAAGCATGCGGTATTGATGGAATTATTCCTGAAATGTTGAAACTATGTAGTGAACAATCAGTCAAATTCATGACGAAATTATTTAATAATCTTTTCGAGAAAGGTCAATATCCTGAGGAATGGATAAAATCTATTATAGTACCAATTCTTAAGAAAGGTGATAAAACAGTAACAGATAATTACAGAGGTGTGTCACTATTGAGTTTAATGAGTAAATGCTATACTAATATTCTCAACAAGAGATTAGTGAACTTTATTGAAACAAATCAGAAGCTAACAGAGTCCCAAGCAGGTCTCAGGAAGGGGTATTCTACATTTGACCACATTTTCACCTTGAATGCAATCATTCAGAAATGTTTTTCAAAGAAAGGAGGAAAGCTTTTTGCATGTTTTGTGTGGACCTGAGAAAAGCGTTTGATTCAGTTCAGCATGGATCATTATTTGATATTCTGGTAAAACCAGGAATCCATGGTAAAATTTATTAAGGCAATAAGGGCTATTTATAAATCAGCTCTTTCATGCGTCAGAATAGAGGATCGCGTAACTGATTTTTTTTTTTATTGTCCTGTTGGGGTGAGAGACAAGACTGCATCCTGAGCCCAGAACTTTTTTTTAAAATTTTTATAAATGAAATTGTTATTGCAGTGGAAGAAAATGGGAATACATGGTATCCAATTGTTACCAGGTTATGTTGAGCTATGTATACTTTTTTTTTTTGCTGATGATATAGTTCTGCTGTCCGACGCCGCTAGAGGTCTACAGAATCAATTGATGTACTGAACGAATCTTGCAAAAAGCTATTTCTGAATATTAACAAAGACAAAACAAAGGTTATGGTATTTCGAAAAGGAGGATTTCTAGGCAAAAACTACAAATGGAATATAAATGGGGATTCTTTAGAAGTAGTAAATGAATATAACTATCTTGTTTATGTGTTTACAACTAAAATGAGCATACCAAAGTGTGTTGATGCTCTGGCGGTGAAGGGCAGAAGAGCTTGTTTTGAATGTGTGAAATATATTGGCAGATTGCATGATATTTCAAAATCTTGCTTTTTTTCCAAATATTTGACACTCAAGTACAACCCATATTACTGTATGCAGCTGAAATGTGTGGGGTATGAATAGATTAGACAACATTGAAAAGGTTCACAGTTATGCATGTGAAAGATTTTTACGAGTCCCATTAAAAGTACCAAATAAGTTTGTTCTTGGGGAAACAGGAAGGTACCCATTATATGTGAATAGTTATTTCAGATGTATTAAATATTGGCTTAGAATTCTTAAGATGATGGACACGACTAGAATCCCAAGGATTGCATATGCAATGCTTTGGAAATTAGATGAAAGGGGCAAAGTATGTTGGGCGAGTCAGATCAGAAATATCATGTTCAGAATGGGGGTTTGGGCACGCATGGATAAATCAAGGAGTAGGATGTGAAAAGGCTTTTCTCTCTTTATTTCAAACAAAGTCTGAAAGATCATTATTTACAAGAATGGGGGGAATCTATTATGAATAAAGATATATACAGAAATTATCGGCTTTTTAAAACAACCCTTCCAGTTTTTAGATATCAGATGCTTCCGTGACGGACTTGTGAAATTAAGACTGGGGGTACTACCAATAAATGGTTCTTCATTTAGGAGAATATTTAGCGAAAACCTAAAAACTTGCTTGTTCAACATGTAAAGTAACTGAAGATGAAAATCATTTTGTACATTACTGTCCTAGGTATGATGAAATAAGAAACAAAATCTGAAAGGTATTAAACAACCGTATACCGATACACTTCACAAGGGGGGGTCAGTAGATACGATAAGAAACTTGCCATGTATATTTTTCATGCTCTTCAACAAAGGAATATTGTCACCAATTGAAGGAGAAATTCATGAAAGATTTAAGTCCACTATGTTGTAATTATCAGATATTATTTACTGTAACAATTGCTTTATTCCACGTACATAACATTCTGTATATTTTGACCCTATTTCTAAGGGCTAGTGGCCTGGAGAATAAAGTTTTTGTTCTTGTTCTTGTTCTTGTTCTTGTTCTCGTCTCTCTCTCTCTCTCTCTCTCTCTCTCTCTCTCTCTCTCTCTCTCTCTCTCTCTCTCTGCATAATGAAAATGTCTGTTAATAGAAATGGAGCGACGCAGGAAAGTCTTGATTCCAGACTCGTCTGTCTGTTGTCCGTGATGACACAAACTGAGGTTGTCGGTCGTATTTTTGTTCCATAGCACGCCTTTTCCACAATCTACTCTTGTATAGTAATCACCCTTTTAACTGGTATTGTATTTCTACACGTTTTCGCTTTTTTGTATATAAAACAATCAAAAGAATGAGAGACTTATAAATATTGAGAAGTTATTAACAAACAAAAAGAGCAACATAAACAATAGTAATGACATCAATTGTAACAAGACGAAGAAGAAGAACAACAACAATGACATCAATTGTAACAAGACGAAGAAGAAAGAAGAACAACAACAATACTGACAATAATAACAATAATGATGATGATCATAATGATAATAAGGAAAATAATATTATTGATGATAATGATGTTAATTATAATGATGATGATAATAATGATAATAATAATAATGATAATGATAATAATAATAACCATGATCTAAGAAGAATAAATGCTCATACAGTGGTATGTAGAAGTCGATAGGCTTTTATTAAATAAACTGTAATATAGCTATCAGTCTGATTGGCTCCTTTTCGTGAATGGTTATTTTGGATTCTTCTTACTGCTGTGTGTCTTTCTCTCTTTTCATCAGTCTGTTTGTGGCAGCCTTTTTCGTCAATGGTTACTATGGAATTTGAAGGGGCGGGGGAGGAGGGTTGTTGAATATTATAGCAACGTTTTCAAAAAATTACTCGAAACCCCCATCTCTACTCACTTCTTAAGTGCTTCCGGCATGCAAACACAATTGAACAAATTGAGAGAGTTCCTCTGTATATCGCCTCTGTCGCGTGTCTGTCTGACCTAATAGTAGTATTGAATAGTGGTATTAAAATGCTTGAAGACAATCATCCATTGCGGAAAACTGAACTGCTTTTCTTTTGTACTTTGATGCGATTTGAATGTTTATGTCCGATTAAATTCTGCTGCATATGCAGATTGTAAAAAAAATGTAAATATCTTAAATCCTACCATTTGGTAATTAATTTATGAGAAAATGAGTGCATTATCTTACTTTCCAGAAACACGAAATTGATAGTAACATACCAGTTGCTAAATTAGAATCAGCGGAGATTGAATTCTGACAAATCAGTTCCCGCTGATTTCAACAGACATACCTATTTGTGAACTTGCTTGTCAGATCTATGGCTTTAACATCTTCATCTGATGTCCGGAATATTTCAACGATCGCGGGACACCAAGGAAGCTTGACAGAACCATCATTAGAATCCCTTCCACTGTACAAAATCAGCATTTACATCTGGTACGTTGGTGCTCCTGTCATCCTTCTTCTGGGCAACTTCGGCAACATCATGACCATCGTTGTCATGCAGAAGATGAGGTCAGGAGAGCTAGTTGTGAACACACATACTTCACTGGGTTGGCAATTGTGGACTTAGTAACTCTCGATGTAAGTCTTCTGAGTAACTGGGCTGAAAATGCGTCTTTGCTTGCGGTGAGAAATACACACAACGTCGTTTGCAGATATACACCTGGATTTCAGCAGGCTCGACAGCTGTCAGTGCTTGGTCTCTGGTCTGTCTGACCATACACAGAGCGATGTCTGTAGTGTGGCCACATCGTGTTAACCTTATGTGCACACGTCGAAGTGTGTTTGTTCTACTCATAGGAATTGCTGTATTTTTTGCAGCTTATTACTCTCATTATTTCTACGGATACAGCTTGGTTTACCAAGACCAACTGAGCGTATACAAGTGCACTATGAATCCAGAAAAGTACGTTAAATTTGTGGAGGAAGTGTTCACATACGTGGATTTGGTCGTCTACTCGCTGCTGCCATTTGCTTGTTTAGCTCTTGCTAACAGTGTGTTGGTCTGGAGGCTGAAGATGAGTGTAGCGGAGACTCGCCACAAGTTTGCACAAACAATGTCCAACCAAACAGAGGCTCGCCAGAGAACAACAAGATCTGTGACCCTCACCGTCATCTTGGTGTCCGTTGCCTTCATAGTGCTGACTTTGCCTATTTGTATTCACTATGTTATTTACTTCGTGGCAATTTTCACTCATCGTCTTTCCGTCTACCAACTGGCTGAAGTGTGTTTAATCAACGCCGTCATGTATTTGTTAACGTTTTCCAACAGTGCCGTCAACTTTTTACCTGTACTGTTTGACTGGGAAGAAATTCAGAGAGACGAGTTCATCAAAATCATGCGCTGTCAAAGGGCTTCAAAGCACTTAGGGCATGAGCGGTGTAAGGGACTTGGTTAAAATCCCGTACGTCATTCAGAATGCAGTCCTGACCTTAAAAATATACCTAGGAAAAAAGTAGCATGAAAAAAGTGGATCGCTATTATTTGTGTCGCAGAACAAAAAAAAATTGACAGAGCATCACTTGATCATTTTTGGTATCTCTTCTGTTCCAACATAACGTTTTTTTGCTTTTCATTTCAATTTGGGTACCCCACTTTCTGTGCCGTAACAAAACTTTCACAGAACACATTCACAGCCTGTCCTACAATCCTACACAAACGCTGTACTCATATCAATCCCGGCACTACAAGTTTCCGTTAGATCACCCACCGGAGGGGACACTGCACTGCTTCTGAGTCGCTACGGTGGCCATGTTGTTCAATAGTACCTGCGCTTTGATAGACTGCTTTTTTCCCAAGCTGATTGCCTGATGCAGGGATTGCTGAACCAGGGGGTCATAATGTGAGGGTTCCCGCATCCTAGTACACCTCACCAAGCTTCTCCATCAGTATCCTCATAAACCACCCCACAACAAAAACAATGACAATAACAGACCAACGTGACTGCATGTGAAATTACTGTGTGTTTAGGATTATAAATGTTTAAGAATGAATATATCATTTGAGCAGTACTTTCATTTTTCATCTTTTTACATCTTTATTCTTTCTTCCTCTTTCGTCTTCTTCCTCTTCTTCTTCTTCTTCTTCTCCTCCTCCTCCTCCTCCCTCCTCCTCCTCCACCTTCTTCTTCTTCTTCTTCTTCTTCCGTCTCTTCTTCTTCTTCTTCTTCATCTTGTTGTTGTTGTTCTTCTTGTTCCTCTTCTTCTTCTTAACACAAAAAGCGTCCGCTGTTCTCCGCCGGACATCATGCGTGCTTGGTGACATTGTTGGGAAGACTGTTCACCAATGATCTTGTGGATAGAATTTCATTTGGTCAGTGCTCAGAGTCTTCGTCGCACAGTGGACAAAAGTCCCCTCAGGGAGAGAAATGGATTCCTCTCTATCTCTTTCCTTCGTTTGAGGCCTAAGGCGATGTTCAGATGCGGCCACAAACGCGAAACTACTATACTGACATTTGATACCCCTATCTGCACAAGTCGACCTGCAGAGACCTGCTCCTGACCTCGTCACTTCCACGGCCACGACCGCCCCCTCCCCTCCTTCCCTCCTTCTTCACCATCATTCCATACCCCTCTTCCTTTCTGCCATCCCCCTCCTTCTTCCCTCAAGTCAAAATGAACCTTTAGCAAGCTTATAGTCTCTGAAGCGGGAGACAATCTCTTCTTAAAACCGAAGAGGCAGAGGAGTTAAATTATCACTTTCCGCAGTCACTGAGGAGAAACAATCAGGTTTCGAAATATCGGTATCTGACCAGGAGTTATGTTAGTGAGCTTCCTCCCCATTGGAGATTGTCTCCCGCTTCAGAGACTATAAGCTTGCTGAAGGTTCATTTTGAGAAGCATTTATTATCCCCATTCACCCACTCAAGCACATACTGTCAGTTAAGCAGAATCATCTACCACTGCAGATATGAAGGCTTATCACCACCCTATTTCTACAATCTAAGACATAAGAGCAAGCTTTGTTTATAATTCAATATTTCTTGCAGTCATTGCAACACCAAGCTGCTCAGTAAGTTGCTGGAATGGTGTTCGGTACTTATTCTTGGAATTTATCAGTTTATTGTAATGTATTCCCTTGCAGATTCATTCCAAGAACTGGCCCTCAGCACTTGTGTCTTAAGAGGTTATCTTTTTATATTTTCTACTTTTCACAAGAAAATGCAGCTTGTTTTTGCTCTTTCATTATTTTCTTTTGCTTCTTAGGTGGCACCTTTGGTTGGTTTTTTGAAAACTCAACAAACATACCACGGTATTGCACACCAGCCTTTTTTGGTATAGCATTCTTCTTAAAACCAAAAGGCAGAGAAGTCAAATTACCACTTTTCCGCGGTCACTGAAGAGAAACAATCAGGTTTCGAAATACTGGTATCTGACCAGGAGTTATATATATTAGTGAGCTTTCTACCCATTGGAGATTGTCTCCCGCTTCGGAGACTATAAGCTTGCGGAAGGTTCATTTTGAGAAGCATTTATTATTCCCCATTCACCCACTAAGCACATACTGTCAGTTAGGCAGAATCATCTACCACTGCAGATATGAAGGCTTATCACCCACCCTATTTCTACAATCTAAGACATAAGAGCAAGCTTTGTTTATAATTCTCTCTCTCTCTCTCTCTCTCTCTCTCTCTCTCTCTCTCTCTATATATATATATATATATATATATATATTCAAGGCATATTTCTTATTTCTTCACTCCATTCTTTGTGATTACCTGAAGACTGAAGGTCCAAGATCTGAATATATGCGCACGCACGCACGCATGCGCACATTTATTTTTTTCGGTGCCCAGTAATAACTCAGTTAGTTCCTCAATCATTAGTTGATCAAATTTCATTTAATAATTCATTGTCCACAAAGGACATACAGTATCGCAAGACAACGTACATAATACAAGAATCATCACAATCAGGTGGCCACTTCTATCATTTACATGCACAGTCCAACGTTTCCGCCTTCCAACACACACGCGCGCGCTCACGCACACATACACACCATAATCATTTGAAAAATCCCATACGTATACACAAGCACACTCATAGACTTACACTCAGGAGCACAGACATATCATATATACACACACAAACACATATTATATGCAATATATTCACACAAGTACACACACACACCCTACCCCTCCTCCACCCCCCACCACACCCTCTCTCTCTCTCTCTCTCTCTCTCTCTCTCTCTCTCTCGCCCACTCCTTCACACCACTAAGCATGAAAAGTGGTACAAAAAGCATCATAAATTTAAAAGATGGGTCGACGTAGTTATGAAAGGTTGTTTTTTTTTTTTGTGCCCTAGATTTGACTCTAAGGGTCCTAAAACGAAGTCCAGATGGTAAAATTTCGTAATATTTTGCTAAGACATGGCTATCATCACTGGCAATCTTTCTTGCTTTCCTCTCCACTCGGCTGTCATACAATTCTTGCATTCCAACTTGCTTCCTTCCAATCACTTTGCTTCTTCACACACATTTACCACATCATTCAATACTCGCTTGCTCTTCGCACTTAAACTTCAATACCAGCACATAAAAGAAGCAGTGAGCAATGACTCAACACAATCTGTAATAAGTTTGTAAAGATCACAGGGTTAACATCAATATTTCGTAGCCTTTGCAAACAGAATATTCTTGACTGGCAATGTTTATGTATTTTAGTAACATTGACATCAAAAACTAATTTATCGTCGACAATCATTCCCAGATATTTATACTCATTCACTCGTTGAACAGCTTCACCATTAATTATAAGGTCTGGCACAGGTTCTGGGTTCTTCCGAAAATCGATTAAGAGTTCTTTTGTTTTCCGCACATTACGGTCAAGAAAGTTTGTCTTTACACCAGCTACAGAACTTTTTAATTACGTCAAAGTAAACTGAATCAGAGTTTGACATATCTAGAATAGCAGAATCATTAGAATATTTGATGAGTGGAGTTTTCTCTGTGCCTCTACAGTCATTAGTATAATAACAAAATGGGAGACAGAACTGTGCCTTAGGGTGCACCAGTAGAAGTCGAGCGTTCAGAGGATAGTGCAGACTGGAAACGAACAGACTGAGTTCTATTGCACAGAAAATTGACAATCCATAAAGTAAGCCTTTGGGTCACACTAAGTCAAGCAGTTTCATAGCTAAGAGATGTGGCAGTATAGTATTAACAGCAGAGGGAAAATCAATAAAAAAGAATACGCACAAAAGACCTGGTTTGTTTAAGTGGAAGAAAGCATTGTGAAGGAGAGTTAGAAATGCATCATCTGTACCTCTATGGGGTTTATAAGCAAACTGAAAGGGGTCAAGGTACTGATCAACAAAGTTAACAAGTGATGGAGAACAAGTTTTTTGAAGCACTTCATAACCATGGAGGTCAGAGCTACAGAGCGATAATCATTCAATGTTGTAGGGTTTCTTTTCTTGGGGACAGGGCAGACAGTGGATTTTGTTTCCAGATACTGGGTACAGAGTATGCCTTAAGAGACAACTTGAAAATCTGACAGAAAACATTACAAAGTTCAGAAGCACACAATTTCAGCAATCTTCCACTGATATTATCTGGACCCATTGATTTCCTGATATCCAGTTTCAAAAACAGTGACTTCACAACATCCCCATGGATCTCAAAGTCTTGTTCGTCTCCCTTGTCTTTGATCCTTTTGTTTAGCTCTTTTACCACATTGTCTACCATCCCACCCAGATCATTTCTTTCAAAACGAGAATAGAAAGCATTGAGTTTGTTCAAAAACTCAGTTTGGTCATTAATATTCATCTGACTAGATCTTGCTTTCTTTTTGGCTTCACCCTTTAGAATCTTTAACCCATCCCATGCATCCTTCATTCTTCCTAACTGAAAACCGCTCTTCTACTTTAGCTTTGAATTCCTTTTGGGCCCTCCGTATTCCGCACCTAAGCTTTGTTTGAACTCGTTTCCTTTCTTTTTTGTCACCAGCCTGAAATGCTTTTTTTTTTTCTCGTTAAGAAGTGTCTTAATTGACCCCGTGAACTATGGCTTTTTTTTTTTTGAAACAGTTTAATTGTTTTTGTTGGGATAACCATGTCTTCACAAAAAATGGATATAGTCAGTAACCACATCTGCTGCTTCATGAACATATTGACATGAGTTAGGCAGCACACTCCAATCAGCACACTCAAAACATCCTCTCAGCTCATCCACACTTTCAGCCATCCGTACTTTCACACTCTTCCTCACAACAGGCTCTGTTTGTATTTAAGGTTTGTATGCAGGGATCAATTGCACAGTTTTATGGTCAGACAAACCACCAGGTGGCAGACAAAAAGCTTGACATGCACCAGGATGTTTCCATAGCACAAGTCAATTGTGTTATCAATCCATGTGGGACAGGTTACATACTGCTTAAAAGAAGGAAGAAATGTTTTTCAAGTCACAATGGTTAAAGTCACCCTCAACAACACAGGGGGCATCATCAGCAGACATTTGCAGATCGCAGACAACACGGGCTATTGTGCGCCCAGCACGTGTTGCAGATGACTGGTCATAGACTGGGGCATACACTACTGTCACAAATATGCGGCCATACTCGCGCGGCAAATAGCGGGGTCTCAAGGACACTGACAGCAGTTCAACTTCTGGCTAACACATTGGCTGCTTCACGCACACGTTTGCACTGTCACACCATCTTTCATTACATACAGGCACACGCCACCGATTCTTTTCCTGTTATTGCACAGTCTCTGTCCATTCCGTATGATGTACCAAAGCCATTGATTGCCATGCGTTCGTCAGTGATTTTGTCTGTAAGAAAAGTCTCAATCAAACAAAGTAAACATGAGTTCTTGAATTCACTTACAAATGCACACTTTGCCTGCAACTCATCAAAATTACAGTTCTTGCTGTTGGGGTTGATGGATCTGACATTCGACAGAATCATAGACGGAAGTGGAGGTTTTGTTGTATTATTTCTCAATCTTCTCCTCACTCCTCCTCTCCTGACTCTTTCTCCTGCTCACTCCTCTTCCTTCTCCTCCTCTGTCATCCTCACTCTGACACATCAAATCATTGGGGATAGCTTCATCAGGCCATGACAGTGAATCTCGGACAGATTCCAAACTGTGCAGAAAATCTCTGTCATACTGTAAGACGCCATATACTTCCTTGCTGTCCGCCATTTTGTCTAGCAGGCGACGCAGCCACACCAACAACACAAAAGCGGACAACTGAAATTACCACGACGAGAAGCTTCACAAATATCACACTTTTCATCTTGCACTTCTTGCACATCAATCTGTCGATCCAACAGTCTATGAAAGGTTAGACAGACATCAAAACGAAGACAAAAAAATGACAGAGCGCATGCGCAGCTGGTCGGACGTGTTTCGATCTCAGCGTCTGACCATAGTTGAAATTGTTTGTTTGTTTGTTTGTTTTAGTGTTTTGGCTTCACTTATCGAAAATCACTAGTAGAATTGTAAGTTAGAATGTTAGAACTTTGTCCATGCAGCTGGAATTACCTGTCATCATTTCTGGACTGTGGAATGGTGATCTGAATTTCGTGTTGTGAGTACTTTCTATAAGAACATTACTTCCGGTCTCGATTGCTGGAATACAGAAGGTATGTTTTCGTCATGCTTTCATCGAACATCTTGCTGCGATCCTTGTCATGTCATTACCATCTTCTGTTACAAGATCTTCATGTGTGATGCTGTCACACCGACTGTCCCTAGTTTGGACACAGTAACTTTTTCGAGCAAAACTTTTTTTTCGCTCGTCGGGTCTTAACTACTATCTCCTTGTCGATACAATCGCACGCTCGTCAACACGAAAATCTGCAACCTTTCCCTCCTACTGTCGACAGAGGCTTGTATCACTGTACTTAGCAAGCTTACTACTGGGCAATGTTTTTTTTTAATTAAATACATATTTTATTACAAAACATAAAAACAACTTACAAGTAAGGTATACAAAACGCATACTTATCGCAGTAAGACAATAACAACTACAGCAAAATATACATCATCATCATCATCATCATTATCATCATCTTCATCATCGACATCTTCAACATCATCACCTTGCTACCACTGTGAATACAAATACCATCAATAGAACTACTACCACCCCTACAACTACTACTGTTATTATTTCTACTACTATCAAAGTGATAAGGGCCATTCATAAACACTGTATGCGTTTTTTTTTTTATAAATCTTATCATAGACCTATATGAACACACTAATAACCACAAAAGGTAAACACAAAAAGAATGATGGTTAAATAAATGAAAACAAAATGACTGAACCGAGCAAATAAATTAATCAAACGGGGAAAACAAAGCAACTGACCGTTGTCATGTTATTTGGAAACCTTGCCAGAAAAAAGCATTAATCCAATAAAAAAGAATATGGGAGCCACTGTGTAACGAACTTTGTGAGGGACATTTGAAGACATGCAGCATACTTTTCTGTTTCATATCTTGCTTTCAAATACACGATGAAAATTTGAAATAATGGCAAATGTTTTTCATATTTACATTTGTAGATATAGAATTTGGCATGTAACAGGATTAAGTCAAATGTTTTTATCTGATCTAAAATCATTGTCACAACCAAACAGGATAATATTTTCATTCAACAGTAGATTCATAGTTTCGCATTTTCTATTCATTTTCATTTTGAAATTCTTGCCAAAACGTTTGAACATGAGGGCAGTACCAAAATAATGTTGAATGTTTTCTGTTTCTCTCTTACAAAAAGAACATTTTTTTCTGAATTTTCAATGCCCATGTTTTTTTCAAAACAGTTTTGGTTGCTAGTATCCTACTATTAATTCTAACCTGAAACCATCTTAACTTAATATCTTTTATCTGTTGAATTTCCTGAAAAGTTTTAGCCCAGTTTAACATCCTTCGGTAATCTTTCATTCCATTTATTGCAAAAAGTTGGCTCTAGAGTGTCTTGGTTCAGTAGATCATAATAAAGTGAGGCTCCTCTTGAAACTGAACATATCACAGACATTAGTTTACTTGACTCACCTTCATAACATGTTATTTCTACTCCAGCTTCTCTGGAATACTTTTTCACAGCACTAATATAACCGTTATATGTTACAAAATCTGTATTGATGTTATACCTATCAACAAAGAACTGGAAAATCACCATTTTTCGTCCAAAAGATTCCGTACGCAGAATACACCTTTTTCTATCCAGTTTTTATAAAATTTTGATCTTCCCCCAATCATCAAGTTCCTATTACAAAATAAAGGTTCTAAACAGAATTCATCTGCAGTTTTGACATTAACAATCTCATCTATTTCTTTTATATGCTTTGAATACATCTCTCCAGAAATTATTCAACTTATCCTGCCCAGACAAATCAGCACCTAATTTATGAATAATTTCTGCCTTGTAATATAATGAGAAGAGTATATTTTTCCAACTATGGTTACTTGATGAAAGTTTCCGAATCCAAGTTAATTTTAATGTATTTATTTGTTTCCATATGTTTGGTATTCCTATACCCCCCATGCTGTATACTTTTTTACAGATGTTTTTCGCTTAATTTTTTTCTTTTTTTTTTTTACCCCATACAAACTTGAATGTAAATTTCTGAATTTCATCAATTATGTAGTCTGGTGGGTTCGGTAGTAACATCCATAGGTGGGTTAGTTTTGATAAGATCATGGATTTAAGTACTGCTACTCTGCCAAGAGGTGTTTATCTGCCTTTTTAGCCAAGTTTTGTGCAATGTTTTTATCTCTGCAAATTTTTTTCTTCGAGATTCATAGTTTTCACAATTTTTTAAATCATTCGTAAACCAGATACCTAAAATTTTAAATTTAGGAGGGTTCCATTTGATATTTTAAATGTGGCATATACTTAACGGGGGAGTTTCGTTTACTTCCTAACCATACTGCATTCGTTTTTTTCCGCATTTAGTGAGAGTCCAGATACTCTTCCAAATTTTTCAAGAACCATAATCGATTCTTCGAATGATTTTCGATCGCCGAGCAACTCTTTTGCCCCAGAGCCAAACCCTGGTCCTACGAATAGTTTTTCAGAATCCCATTCTTCATGGCTCTGTGGAAACTGTGACCAGACTGTGGACTGGGGGGAGAGGGGTTTAGCATGCAACACCTGTGGACAGTGGTATCATGCCTACTGTCAGAGTATTGACACCCAGCACTATCAACATCATGAAGATCTTGGGGAGAAGGTTCCTTGGTGTTATGCCATTTGTGGGAATCCTAACCGTCAGACCGTCCTTGATCTACATGGTGTTGAACACTCAGTCTCATCCAACCCCTCCCAGCCAGATGTGTCAGAAAATTGCACTACCCAGACTGAAACCCACATGCAGCGTCCCCTGCATTCCTCCACACCACCACGCGTAAGCCAGCAAGACAGGTGGAAAAGAAGACCATTGCGCCTGATTAACGTCAACTTTCACTCTGCCCCAGGAAAGAAACCAGACATTCTCAACCTTTTAGACAGTGTGCGCCCTGATATTGTTACCGGCACAGAAACTTGGCTTGACCCCGCCATCAGTGACTCAGAAATCTTCCCTGATACTTACAAGTTGTACCGCAAGGACAGGAACTGGTCAGGAGGTGGCGTCCTGGTTGCGGTGCATACATCCATCGAGAGCTATGAGGTCAGCGAGTTGCAGGTAGACTGTGAGCTGGTTTGGCTGTGGCTGAAGCTCCAAGCTAGAGGGTACCTGTACGTCTGCGCGTACTACAGACCAGACGACGGAGATGAAGCCAGTCTGATCCAATTCAACACGTCACTGTTGTGGGCCGCGCTGATTTCCAAACGCCCATCTTCTTATCGGCGGTGACCTGAATTTTCCCAGTTGGGATTGGAAACTGATGGCCCATACATCCAAGCCTGTATACCCCAGACTGCACCGCGACTTCATCAGCATGCTGAACGATTATAGCCTTAAGCAACTGGTGGTAGAACCTACCAGAGAGGGAAACACCCTAGACTTAATCATAACCAACAACCCACAGCTGATTCTGCGAGTGGAAGTCCTTCCTGGGCAGTCTGACCACGCGGCAGTCTACTGTGAGGTGGTGGTTTACATCCAGAAGAGGAAACAGGCACCGCGCTCCATTCCACTGTATAAGAAGGCGGACGGGGAGGGTCTCCGGAAGTCTATGACCGACCTCACCAACACCTTGGAAGAGATGAAGGACACTGCTACTACTACAGAAGAGCTGTGGGTTTACTTCAGAGACACTCGTCATACAGCTGTCAAGCAGTTCATCCTCCATAAACAGGTCCGTGTCAAGGAAACACAGTCCTGGATCCTACGCCGACTCATCAACAGACGAGACCGCATCTTCAAGAAGATGCGCAAGCGAGAGACAGAAGCCTGAAACAGCAGCACAAGCAACTCCGAAGAGAGGTCCAGTGTCAACTACGACGAGCGTACTGGTCCTACCTCGATGACACCTTCGACGAAGCAGACTTCACGCAAGCAGCCAAGAACTAGCGCTTCTGGTCGTACATAAAACACCTGAAGTTGTCCAACGCCGGTGTCGCTCCGCTGGAGGAAGAAGGCAGGTTGGCGTCTGACCCAAAAGCACATGCAGACATCTTGACCGCCAGTTCCAGTCTGTATTCGGCAGCGGCCAGACCTACTCACAGGAGGAATTCCAGGAAAAATATAGACTCCCACTCAGAGACTTCCCAACCCTAGCAAGGTTGGCATCAATATCCACGGGGTGAAGAAGCTCATCAGCAACCTGAAACCTGGAAAAGCACCAGGACCCGACAACATCAGCCCAATGATCCTAAAGGAGCTGGCAAACGAACTGGCACAGCTTTTACCATCATCTTCCAGTCTCCAGTCAATACCGGCACCCTACCAGCTGATTGGAAAACTGCCCATGTTATCCTGGTGTTCAAGATAGGAGAGCAGTATAACCCGGCAAACTACAGACCAGTCTCTCTGACGAGTGTATGCTGTAAAGTGCTGGAGCACATCCTCACCAGCACCATCATGAACCATCTCGAACACCACGGCATCCTCTGCAACCAACAGCATGGCTTCTGCATGAGAAGAACTTGCGAGACCCAACTCCTTGACTTCACCAACGATGAGAACATGGAGAGCGGGAAGCAAACCGACATCTTGGTGTTGGACTTTGCCAAGGCCTTCGATAAGTCAACCATAGCCTGCTGTCTCACAAGCTCAACTACTACGGTGTTCGAGGAGAGATCAACACCTGGGTAGCCGACTTCCTGAGAGACAGAAAAAGCAGGCGGTGGTCGTCAGCGGAGAGCGTTGTGGCTTCGTCCTGGTCAGGTCCAGAGTCCCACAAGGCTCAGTTTTGGGGGCCTTGTCTGTTCTTGATCGATATAAATGATTTGCCCGACACCCTGACTACGAGGTCATGCCTGTTTGCGGATGACACGGCGGTCTACAACATGGTCACTTCTCCAACAGCCCAGGCCCATCTACAACAAGACCTCAACCAGCCTGCTGCGTGGGAGAGAGAGATGGGACTTGGCCTTTCATCCTGGAAAGTGCACCACTCTGCCTGTGACCCGCAGCAGGAGCCCCCTCCACTTTGACTTCTGTCTGCAGGCAATATCCTGGAGACCGTCACCAGCACTAAGTGTCTAGGCGTCATCATCTGCAGCGATCTCAGCTGGGACACGCACATCAACCATCTGTGCAACAAAGCCAACAAGACCCTTGGCTTCCTTCGTCGTAATATCAAAGTCAGCTCCAGGAAGATCAAGAAAATGGCCTACAAGTCCTTTGTGCGACCCATCCTGAGTACGCCAGCAGCATCTGGGATCCACACACAGAGCAGAACATCAGTAAGCTTGAAGCGGTGCAGCACAGGACAGCCCGTTTCGTGATGAGGCGTTACCACAACACCTCCAGCCCCACCGCCATGCTTGAAGAACTGAAGTGGCCCAGCCTCCAGGACAGACGACGTACAGCACGCCTATCCATGCTGTACAAGATCCACAACGACCTGGTCAGGTCACACAGAAGGCATCAAAGCCCACCTCCGCGCCGACGCCACGGTCACGATCAGCAGCTCACCATTCCGCAGTGCAGAACGCAGTACAGACAGCAGGCGTTCCTTCCTCGTACCATCAAGGACTGGAACGAGCTGCCCGAGGACGTCGTAGAGGCCGAGACCATCGACACCTTTGTGTCAAGGGCATCCCGTTTCCATTAAAAGCCACGCCCAGTTTTGGGTTTTTCCCCCCTCTCTCTGTTCGGACCCCTTGCATAAGTGACAGAATAATCATCAAGTTGATTGTGGTCGCTGTCAAGGAAGAAGAAGTGATCACAAGCAATTTCGTGTCGCCCTCTGTGGAAAGGTCAACACATGAGAAATGTTGGTCAGTCCTTGAAAATCTACCGAACGACAAAATGTGGATTGTCTTGAACATGAATTTCTGTGAAAAACTTATTTTATTTGAAACAAATGCTGGACTCAAAATGGACACAGTGTTTGACTTCGTTATGTTATATGCAAAACTGTAAATTTACAGATGTAAAATCAGTGACATTCTTCCACTTTTGATGTCTTTTATTAATGATTTGATATACTGAAAATTCAATGTAAAAGTCAACAGTCAATATAAAAATACTAACTGACTAGTTTCCTAACGCAGGGACTCGTCCACCAATGTTTGTTATAATATATAACGAACAGTGATTTCTCGTTTTCGGTACTAGTGATTGAGAGAGTGATTTGTTTTAGTTATTTGTAAAAAAAAAAAAAAAAAAAAAAAAAAAAAAAAAGTCTGCATGACCACTATCTCACACGGTATCATTTTTCAAGTTCGCTTTCATTAGATCTGTGAACGCTGCCTAAAACACAGGAATATAAGGGAGTGGGGGGAGGGAGATGGGCTACATTGTTTCTGTAAGCCTAATATAATATCTAATCTAATTACGGTGAAACATTTTATTGTTTTTCCTCCCTCCTTCTTCCTCCATGATTTTGTTCTTAACTCTGTGAAAAAAAAAACTATTTACAATATTAAACAGGAAGAGTTCAAAGGGAAGGAAAGGTGAGTTTTTTTTTCTCTTGTTTCATTCTTTCTTTCTTTTTTCTTTCTTTCTTTTACCCTTATAATAATGCGTAAAACCCTTATGGTATCATGTCCTGTTCGAAAATAACAGTTAATGAATCATACATGCTGCATGCGAATTGGATTGTTTAAATCAATGTTTTCTTGTCTATACTGGGAAAATATTGATGCAATATGTATTCAAGAAAAAAAATACGACCTTTAGTGCAAGAGGGGAAAGGCAATCTGGAAGAAAACAGAAACACATGTGCAAGGGAGATAGTTCTTGCTCATCGAAAATATATAATGGATTCTTTGGAATATTCTTTATATTGTGGTGCTTTCGAACATATGAATGCATGCACAAAAATGTATCCGTACAAGTATGAAAATGTACATGTGAAAAGGCACATGACGTGGGCGCACACAAGTATCTGATTATCTTCATACGAAAGCAACACATAACTATTTGATTATCTACATATGAAAACAATATATATCCTAAATATGAGAGAGAGAGAGAGAGAGAGAGAGAGAGAGAGAGAGAGAGAGAGAGAGAGAGAGAGAGAGAGAGAGAACATGTATATCGATTAATATTCAGGCCCGTGTTCGCGCGAGAGCGTAGAAGGAAGCACGTGCTCTGCGCGCTGAAGTGTGTGCGTGCGTGCATGCGTGCGTGTGTGAGTGTGTGTGTGTGTGTGTGTGTGTGTGTGTGTGTGTGTGTGTGTGTGTGTGTGTGTGTGTGTGAGTGCGCGTGTGTGTGTGTGTGTGTGTGTGTGTGTGTGTGTGTGTGTGTGTGTGTGTGTGTGTGTGTGTGTGTGTGTGTGCGCGCGTGTGTGTGCGCGTGTGTGTGTGTGCGCGCGCGCGTGTGTGTGTGTATGTGTGTGTGTGTGTGTGTGAGCGTGAATGTGTGTGTGTGTGCGTGTGTGTGTGTGTATGAGTGTGTGCGTTTGCAGTGTAGTGTAGTGTAGTGTAGTGTAGTGTAGTGCAGTGTAGTGTACTGTACTGTAGTGTACTGTAGTGTAGTGTAGTGTAGTGTAGTGCAGTGCAGTGTAGTATATAGTGGTGGGTGTGTCTTTGTTTGTGTGTATGTATTTGTGTATGTCTGTATGTATGTCAGTGTTCATACATGTGGTACACGCACGGACAGGCGGTACGGCATCTGTGTTGCGGAAGCTTTCCTTGTGAATCTGTGCATAAGCGCAATTATGCCGCATGTGGGGATGAATGTATGTATGCATGTATGCGAGCGTGTGCGAGCGCGCGAGCGGGCGCGTGCGCCTCTGTGTGTGCATATGTGTGTGTGCGTGCGTGTGTGCGTGCGTGCGTGCGTGCGCACGTGCGTGCGTGCGTGCGTGTGTGTGTATGTGTGTGTCTTTGTGTGTAAGCGTGCTCGTGACAGCGTGTGTCTTTTGTGTGTATGTGTGCATGGTTACACACACACACACACACACACACACACACACACACACACACCACACACACACACACGCACACACACACACACACACACACACACACACACACACACACACACACACACACACACACACACCACACACACACGCACACACACACACACACACACACACACACACACACACACACACACACACACACACACACTGAGAAATGTGGCGAAAGAAACGATAAAACGCGTTTGCCGTGTCCGAAAAAAATATTGAAAACGAGATGCAAAGCATATAAACGTATTCCCAGTTTATCCTGAATACACGTGAGATATTCCATAAAGAGGAAAAACCGTCTTAGGCTGGTGTAACCGTTAGTAATGGCTCTTCTGGTAAACATCGGGCATCATCTGAGACCTATAATGAACACAGTTACAAATTTCAGAAAGATCGGCCAAGAACTTTCTGAGATTTTTCCATTAAGAAGAAAACCATTGTGTTCTGTTAGTAACGGCTATATCGGTGAACTTAAACATCGGGCATCATCCGTGACCCATAATGAACATACCTACAAATTTTCAGAAAGATCGGCCAAGTACTTTCTGAGACATTTCATATAAAAAAAAAACCCGTTATGGCTCGTTATAGCTGTTAGTAACGGCTACAACGGTAATCTAAAACGTCGGGCATCATCCGTGGCCCATAATAAACATATCTACATATTTTCAGAAAGATTGGTCAAGTGCTTTCTGAGATATTCCATAAAGAAGAAAAACCGTTATGGGCAGTTATAGCCGTTAGTTACGGCTATAACGGTAAACTAAACATCAGGCATATTCCGTGACCGATAATGAACATACCTACAAATTTCAGAAAGATCGACAAAGTGCTTTCTGAGATATTCCATAAAGAAGAAAAACCGTTATGGGCCGTTATAGCCATTGGTAACGGCTATAACAGAAGACTAAAACATCAGGCATCATTCGTAACCCATAGTGAACACGCCTGCTAATTTTTACAAAGATCGTCCGAGTACTTTCTGAGATATTTCATAAAGAAAGAAAAACTGTTACAGCCGTTACAGCCGTTAGTAATGGTCATAACGGTAAACTAAAACATCGGGCATTATTTGTGACCCAGCAAACAGAACTTATACTGAGGAGATGCAGATTTCTTGAAGAACAGTGTGACAGCTTGCAGCAATGGAACGATTACCACTGTGACGCTAGCAGGAAAGCTGAAGAGGAGATCGACCACCTGGAATCATTCTCGAGGCGAAACAACGTAAGATTTTTTCCACGTGTATGAAGGCCCAAATGAGAGCCTCCAACAGTGCACCCGCAAAGTTGTTCAGCTTCTGAACAGATTTTTCCCTGACAAAAGACAATGGATAGTCGATGACATAGAACGTGCCCATCGCACGGGTCACAAGACCGAGGACTGGAACAACCCCAGACCCATCATCGCCTGCATCCACCGCTGGAACGATAAACTCGATATTCTTCAGGCAAACAAGAGCAGGAAAGAAATGGCTGTCTCCATTGGTGTCAGAGTGGCCGCCGACCTTACTCATCGACAGAGCCAAGTCCTCAAGAAAGAAAAGGCAGCAGGAAGAAGCGTCTATTTCTGGAAGGGTCGTCTGCATCACAGCCAGTCTCGGCAGCAAGTCAGGAACCATAGGAAATCACTTCCTAAAGACAGCCCTGTTGACTCTGCAGTCAGAGGAAGAAAGAGCGCGGCAGAAGCTGACAGCAGGAAGGCAATGGGGAAGAGACAGTCAGACCCAGAAATATCTGGTGGTATACCCCAAGGAGAGGACCTGATTCAACTCACATCCAGTCACCTCCATGGAGAGCAGACCTGTGTCAGACCAGCCAGGCAATCTGCAGCCTGAATGGCCATCCACCCCACCCCTATGACATAAACGCACTCCCGACACTCCAGAGTCAGAAGCCGAAGGTCAATAACAGATACCCTTCACCTGCAGAGTATGAGAGTACCAGAGACAGCACAGCTGAAAAAAGACTTGACAAGCACCAACAACTGCTGCTGACAAAGACAATGTTTAGACAACATATGTTACTGTGGACAGTAACCCGAAGGCTCACCCATCGACCTGTCAGTCCCAGATGTTTTCCACACCCGCAAAACCCCAGCCTCAACGTAACCCCCAACCAAGGTACTGGCGAAAAATCGACCAGTGGGGGGTGAGACTGGTAGAGGAAGGTAGAAATGACATGTCCCCCAGTGACTTGTTGGTATCCCCCGTCAGTGTGTCTCCTACAGCCCCATCCCACAATGATGATGCCCATGTCGGGAACACATTGGTTTTGGGCGGCGAGATTTATTGAATTTATGCACAGCGTTTGAATGTATCATTATCAATGGTTTAAGTAAATATGATTTTGATGCATCACTCACTTTTGTATCGAGCAATGGAGGGAGCACTACTGATTACTTTTATAACTTCTAGTGGTTTATGTTTACAGAATTATATTAGTTCTTTTAAATATTTTGTCCTCTATTGATTCATCACATTTACCTATTGATTCATCACATTTACCTGTTTGTATCAAACTGTTAACCACCCTGAGTTCTCAGGCAAACGTGGACAGCCAAGGCAAGAAAGCAAAAAAGTGATGGAAAAGCAATGTTGGGATAAGTCATTAGAGCAACAGTTCACTGAAAATGTCAATACAAAGGAGATGCAAGAAATGTATTTACAAGCTCTAGCACATATTGATAATGATGTGAATCAAGCTGTAACCTTGTTTTCTAGAACCTTGGTGCTAAGTACTAACTGCATGAAAAAATGTGTCTGTACTGATAAAGAGATTAAACCTCCACAGTGGTTTGATGCTGAATAGAGACAGTTTCAGATAAAAGCAAGGAATTCGTTGATGATACTGAGGAAATCAAACAAAGCAAGGCAAGTAACATATACTGTGTCAAATACATACAATCAGAGGAAGGAGGCAATTTGTTCAGGATAGGAAGGAGTACAAAACACTGCTAAAAAGAAAAAAAGAGCAGCTTTTAAACGTGAAAAAGCAAGGAAACTTGTAAGTTTTTGGCAAAGACAGTAAATCGTTCTGGAAAGAAGTTAAATTTATGTCTAGTAAGAAGAGGGCTCGCATTTGTCCTGAATTTCTGACCAGCAGTGGTTTCACCACTTTAAAAGCCTATTCAGTGTTTCAGAAATAAAAACATTTGATTTAAGCTTTGAAAGTTACGAATCAGAATGCAGTGATTTAAACTCACCTATTCATGAAAGAGAAGTTTATGAGGCAGTTCATAAACTGAAAATGGAAAAGCATGCGGTATTGATGGAATTATTCCTGAAATGTTTGAAACTATGTAGTGAACAATCAGTCAAATTCATGACGAATTATTTAATAATCTTTTCGAGAAAGGTCAATATCCTGAGGAATGGATAAAATCTATTATAGTACCAATTCTTAAGAAAGGTGATAAAACAGTAACAGATAATTACAGAGGGTGTGTCACTATTGAGTTTAATGAGTAAATGCTATACTAATATTCTCAACAAGAGATTAGTGAACTTTATTGAAACAAATAAGAAGCTAACAGAGTCCCAAGCAGGTTTCAGGAAGGGGTATTCTACATTTGACCACATTTTCACCTTGAATGCAATCATTCAGAAATGTTTTTCAAAGAAAGGAGGAAAGCTTTTTGCATGTTTTGTTCATGCGTCAGAATAGAGGATCGCGTAACTGATTTTTTTTTTATTGTCCTGTTGGGGTGAGACAAGACTGCATCCTGAGCCCAGAACTTTTTTAAATTTTTATAAATGAAATTGCTATTGCAGTGGAAGAAAATGGAATACATGGTAGCCAATTGTTACCATGTTATGTTGAGCTATGTATACTTTTTTTTGCTGATGATATAGTTCTGCTGTCCGACGCCGCTAGAGGTCTACAGAATCAAATTGATGTACTNCTTGTTTTATGTTCATGGTTGTTGTGTCTTTTTTTGGTTGATATTGTTTTGTAATTTTTATTTGTTGGTTTTGTATTTTTTGATGTGTGTTTTTTTTCATTGTATTTTTTGCTTTGTGTGTTATTTTTTTTTTTTTTTATTGTTTTTTATTATACTTATTTTTATTGTTTTATTGTTTGTGGTTTATTGATTTTTTTTTTTATTTATATGTTTTTTCGACCAGTGGGGGGTGAGACTGGTAGAGGAAGGTAGAAATGACATGTCCCCCAGTGACTTGTTGGTATCCCCCGTCAGTGTGTCTCCTACAGCCCCATCCCACAATGATGATGCCCATGTCGGGAACACATTGGTTTTGGGCGAGATTTATTGAATTTATGCACAGCGTTTGAATGTATCATTATCAATGGTTTAAGTAAATATGATTTTGATGCATCACTCACTTTTGTATCGAGCAATGGAGGGAGCACTACTGATTACTTTTATAACTTCTAGTGGTTTATGTTTACAGAATATATTAGTTCTTTAAATATTTTGTCCTCTATTGATTCATCACATTTACCTATTGATTCATCACATTTACCTGTTTGTATCAAACTGTTAACCACCCTGAGTTCTCAGGCAAACGTGGACAGCCAAGGCAAGAAAGCAAAAAAGTGGATGGAAAAGCAATGTTGGGATAAGTCATTAGAGCAACAGTTCACTGAAAATGTCAATACAAAGGAGATGCAAGAAATGTATTTACAAGCTCTAGCACATATTAATGATGTGTGAATCAAGCTGTAACCTTGTTTTCTAGAACCTTGGTGCTAAGTACTAACTGCATGAAAAAATGTGTCTGTACTGATAAAGAGATTAAACCTCCACAGTGGTTTGATGCTGAATAGAGACAGTTTCAGATAAAAGCAAGGAATTCGTTGATGATACTGAGGAAATCAAACAAAGCAAGGCAAGTAACATATACTGTGTCAAATACATAACAATCAGAGGAAAGGAGGCAATTTGTTCAGGATAGGAAGGAGTACAAAAAACACTGCTAAAAGAAAAAAAAGAGCAGCTTTAAACGTGAAAAAGCAAGAAAACTTGTAAGTTTTGGCAAACAGTAAATCGTTCTGGAAAGAAGTTAAATTTATGTCTAGTAAGAAGAGGGCTCGCATTTGTCCTGAAATTTCTGACCAGCAGTGGTTTCACCACTTTAAAAGCCTATTCAGTGTTTCAGAAATAAAAACATTTGATTTAAGCTTTGAAAGTTACGAATCAGAATGCAGTGATTTAAACTCACCTATTCATGAAAGAGAAGTTTATGAGGCAGTTCATAAACTGAAAAAAAATGAAAAGCATGCGGTATTGATGGAATTATTCCTGAAATGTTGAAACTATGTAGTGAACAATCAGTCAAATTCATGACGAAATTATTTAATAATCTTTTCGAGAAAGGTCAATATCCTGAGGAATGGATAAAATCTATTATAGTACCAATTCTTAAGAAAGGTGATAAAACAGTAACAGATAATTACAGAGGTTGTGTCACTATTGAGTTTAATGAGTAAATGCTATACTAATATTCTCAACAAGAGATTAGTGAACTTTATTGAAACAAATCAGAAGCTAACAGAGTCCCAAGCAGGTCTCAGGAAGGGGTATTCTACATTTGACCACATTTTCACCTTGAATGCAATCATTCAGAAATGTTTTTCAAAGAAAGGAGGAAAGCTTTTTTGCATGTTTTGTGGACCTGAGAAAAGCGTTTGATTCAGTTCAGCATGGATCATTATTTGATATTCTGGTAAAACCAGGAATCCATGTAAATTTATTAGGCAATAAGGGCTATTTATAAATCAGCTCTTTCATGCGTCAGAATAGAGGATCGCGTAACTGATTTTTTTTTTTATTGTCCTGTTGGGGTGAGACAAGACTGCATCCTGAGCCCAGAACTTTTTTAAATTTTTATAAATGAAATTGTTATTGCAGTGGAAGAAAATGGAATACATGGTATCCAATTGTTACCAGGTTATGTTGAGCTATGTATACTTTTTTTTTGCTGATGATATAGTTCTGCTGTCCGACGCCGCTAGAGGTCTACAGAATCAAATTGATGTACTGAACGAATCTTGCAAAAAGCTATTTCTGAATATTAACAAAGACAAAACAAAGGTTATGGTATTTCGAAAAGGAGGATTTCTAGGCAAAAAACTACAAATGGAATATAAATGGGGATTCTTTAGAAGTAGTAAATGAATATAACTATCTTGTTTATGTGTTTACAACTAAAATGAGCATACCAAAGTGTGTTGATGCTCTGGCGGTGAAGGGCAGAAGAGCTTGTTTTGAATGTGTGTGAAATATATTGGCAGATTGCATGATATTTCAAAATCTTGCTTTTTTTCAAATATTTGACACTCAAGTACAACCCATATTACTGTATGCAGCTGAAATGTGGGGTATGAATAGATTAGACAACATTGAAAAGGTTCACAGTTATGCATGTGAAAGATTTTTACGAGTCCCATTAAAAGTACCAAATAAGTTTGTTCTTGGGGAAACAGGAAGGTACCCATTATATGTGAATAGTTATTTCAGATGTATTAAATATTGGCTTAGAATTCTTAAAGATGGACACGACTAGAATCCCAAGGATTGCATATGCAATGCTTTGGAAATTAGATGAAAGGGGCAGTATGTTGGGCGAGTCAGATCAGAAATATCATGTTCAGAATGGGGTTTGGGCACGCATGGATAAATCAAGGAGTAGGATGTGAAAAGGCTTTTCTCTCTTTATTCAAACAAAGTCTGAAAGATCATTATTTACAGAATGGGGGAATCTATTATGAATAAAGATATATACAGAAATTATCGGCTTTTTAAAACAACCCTAGAAAGCGAACCTCCAGTTTTTAGATATCAGATGCTTCCGTGACGGACTTGTGAAATTAAGACTGGGGGTACTACCAATAAATGGTTCTTCATTTAGGAGAATTTAGCGAAAACCTAAAACTTGCTTGTTCAACATGTAAAGTAACTGAAGATGATGAAAATCATTTTGTACATTACTGTCCTAGGTATGATGAAATAAGAAACAAATCTGAAAAGGTATTAAACAACCGTATACCGATACACTTCACAAGGGGTCAGTAGATACGATAAGAAAACTTGCCATGTATATTTTTCATGCTCTTCAACAAAGGAATATTGTCACCAATTGAAGGAGAAATTCATGAAAGATTTAAGTCCACTATGTTGTAATTATCAGATATTATTTACTGTAACAATTGCTTTATTCCACGTACATAACATTCTGTATATTTTGACCCTATTTCTAAGGGCTAGTGGCCTGGAGAATAAAGTTTTTGTTCTCTTGTTCTTGTTCTTGTTCTCGTTCTCTCTCTCTCTCTCTCTCTCTCTCTCTCTCTCTCTCTCTCTCTCTCTCTCTCTCTCTCTCTCTCTGCATAATGAAAATGTCTGTTAATAGAAATGGAGCGACGCAGGAAAGTCTTGATTCCAGACTCGTCTGTCTGTTGTCCGTGATGACACAAACTGAGGTTGTCGGTCGTATTTTTGTTCCATAGCACGCCTTTTCCACAATCTACTCTTGTATAGTAATCACCCTTTTAACTGGTATTGTATTTCTACACGTTTTCGCTTTTTTGTATAAAAACAATCAAAAGAATGAGAGACTTATAAATATTGAGAAGTTATTAACAAACAAAAAGAGCAACATAAACAATAGTAATGACATCAATTGTAACAAGACGAAGAAGAAGAACAACAACAATGACATCAATTGTAACAAGACGAAGAAGAAGAAGAACAACAACAATACTGACAATAATAACAATAATGATGATGATCATAATGATAATAAGGAAAAAATATATTGATGATAATGATGTTAATTATAATGATGATGATAATAATGATAATAATAATAATGATAATGATAATAATAATAACCATGATCTAAGAAGAATAAATGCTCATACAGTGGTATGTAGAAGTCGATAGGCTTTATTAAATAAAAACTGTAATATAGCTATCAGTCTGATTGGCTCCTTTTCGTGAATGGTTATTTTGGATTCTTCTTACTGCTGTGTGTCTTTCTCTCTTTTCATCAGTCTGTTTGTGGCAGCCTTTTTCGTCAATGGTTACTATGGAATTTGAAGGGGCGGGGGAGGAGGTTGTTGAATATTATAGTAACGTTTTCAAAAAAATTACTCGAAACCCCCATCTACTCACTTCTTTAAGTGCTTCCGGCATGCAAAACAAATTGAACAAATTGAGAGAGGTTCCCTCTGTATATCGCCTCTGTCGCGTGTCTGTCTGACCTAATAGTAGTATTGAATAGTGGTATTAAAATGCTTGAAGACAATCAT
>JADBJO010013192.1:47500-50000 GCA_016801955.1 Conus betulinus
CAAAGAGTGCAGATCTTATACTCTATTCTGGCAGAAACAGGAAACCAATGTAACTCGGACAGAAGAAGAGTTACATGTTCTCTCTTGGGAGCCTTGAAAATTAGACCAGCAGCACAGTTCATCACTCTTTGCAATTTGTCTGTAAGATTTTGGGGCAGACCAGCTAGTAAGCTATATACAGTAATCTAATCGGGAGAGTACCAGCGATGTGATCAGAGTTTTAACAGCATTTGTGGTCAGTAAGTGTCTGATGGAGCTGATCTTTCGAATTTCAAAGTATGATCTGATCTTTCATTGACAATGTTACGTCAAAGACAACACCAAGATTTCTGGCTGATTTGATGAATGGGATTGTGCAGTGGCCAATATTGAGAGAGCCTGGAAGATCAGATCCACCAGTGCACTTTGTGAGGATGGTTTCTGTTTTTTCTGCATTGAGTTGAAGTTTGTTTTGTGTTTTCCAAAGTTTAACATCTGCTATACAGCTTTGCATTGTTTGTAGCACGTTCTAAATCTGTGGATAATAAGCTGACTTGTACAATTCAGTATCATCAGCCAACATGTGATGAGAAACAGCATGTTGCTCGATAATATCAGAAAGAGGCTGCATATACATGATGAACAGAATGGGACCAAGGACTGACCCTTGGGGGACACCGAAGGGCAGGGCACTTGGTTTAGATGTTAAATCATGGACAGTGACAATTTGTGTTCTGTTTGACGAATATGGCCTGAAAAAACGAAAGAGCTTTACCGTGAATACCAAAAACAGATTGAAGACGGGTCAAAAGAATTTCATGGTCAATTGTATCGAACGGCACTTAGGTCAAGAAGTGTAATAACTGAAATCTGGTTGTCATCATTTGCTTTTAAAAGATCATTGAACACCCTTAGCATGGCTATCTCTGTACTGTGACCAGCTCTGTAGCCTGACTGGAAAATTGCTCCACAAGTGATGAGTGTTAAGATGATCTAAAAGCTGGGAAAAAAAAATTTTTTTTCAGGAGTTTGGAGACAAACGAGATTTGAAACAGGGCGGTAGTTTTTTTTTTTTTTTTTTTTTTTTTTTTAGAATTTTAGGATCTAGAGATGGCTTTTTAAGCAATGGCTTTACAATAGCATTTTTCAGATAACTGGGAACAGCTTCATGAGACATAAAATCACTGATGATTAGGTAAGTAGTGGAACAATTTCATCACAACAAACAAACAAAAAAGATGTTGGAATGGGATCAAGAGAACAGGTTTTGGGGGACATTTGTAACATAGTTTTCGGACATCAGATTCAGATACACATGAAAAAGAGGTAAAATGTTTGCCAACACATTTGTCGCCATCAAACATGTCTGAGGATAAATGTGCAGACTGCTGGTCGATGTTATCACGGATGCTTTTGGTTTTGTCAGAAAAATAATTTGAAAAAAATGTCTGGTAGTTCTTGTTGAGAAAAAATTTGAGAGGACAAGGTCACTGGTTTTACCTATCAAATAGTTTGTGATTTGAAATAACTCTTTGCACGAGTTGGAAGCTGCAACTTTTGAGCTGTAAAATGCAGATTTTGCACTATCAACAATTTCGGTGATCTTGTGTTTGAAGGAAATCATAATTTCCCGGAAAACAGTCAACCCTGAGGAAAGCCGGCGTCGCTCCATACAGCGTCTTTCTTTGCTTTAATTCACGCAGCTCGGAGGACACAGAGCTGTACCATGGCGACGACTTTCGTTGTGGAATTTGGCGCAATGACTCAGGAGCATGGCCGTCAACGAGGGACCTCATCTGGGCGTTGAACTGGTCTGCAGTGTAATGGACTGGCTGGCCACGAGGGCTGAGACATCAGCCTTGAAGTTTGCTGTGTTGATCCCTTGCAGGTTCCTTACCGACTTGTAGACCTGTTGCAGTGGTGGCTTGGTGATGTCCAGATAGCACAACACTGAAACATGGTCAGGTGACATACTGTGTGCTATGGCAAAGGATCGGAAAATACAATCCTCCTGCCTGTAGATGATAGCATCAAGTGTGTGACCACATCTGTGGGTTGGGACATCTACTACTTGATATAATTTCAATGACTCAAGGATTTCATTAATTTTCTTAGTGTTGTGATTAAGTGGGAATCAAAATGGACGTTAAAGTCACCCACTATAATAATTTTGCCTTAAGGACATTGCAGTGTTCCAAGAAATCTGAAAACTCCGTGTGAAACAGAGCGTCAGAAAGCTTGTTTTTCCCTGCTCGGGGTGGTCGATAGACAAAAAGAAGTGAACATGTTGGGGTGAATTTAAGGAAAGTTGAACAACTTCAAATGGCTGGTGAGGAAAAGGAAAAGAAGTGACCGAAAACATGCTGCAGCAGACTGTCACGAAGCAGGAACGCCAAGCCGCCACCCAGTGAAGAACGAGGAAAGGAACGCATGGCATGTCCCACAGGTATCATATCTCTTACATTTAGCCTCATCGCCATGGGGTTTGAGCACGTTTCTGTCAGAAATAAAATGTCAACAT
>JADBJO010013193.1:0-10000 GCA_016801955.1 Conus betulinus
ACTGAGAAGCAAAGATCAGGTAACACAGTAACAGCAACGCCCAGCTTGAAAGCTTCCACATCCAAGCATGCACACTGCCGATCTCTTTGGACATACCCAGGAACGGGGACATCTGCATGCAGGGTCACAGACATGACAAAAGCGGTCTGAGCTGAGCGCCTGTGGCACAGAGCTAGACTGGACCATAGTTTCCTAGGGTCGAAAACACAGCCCAGTCCGTCATGTGTGGGCAGAGCTGTTGACTGACTAAAGGCAAACATGTTTTAAAGATCAATTACTTATGTAGATGCAATTCATTGGAAAATTCTCTCTCTCTCTCTCTCTCTCTCTCTCTCTCTCTCTCTCTCTCTCTCTCTCTCTCTCTCTCTCTCTGTGTGTGTGTTTGTGTGTGTGTGTGTGGTGTGTGGGTGTGGTGTGTGTGGTGTTTGAGACACGAAGAATGGCAGTACTGGCGGTGCTCCGTCATTCAAACTGAGCAGCTCAGGAAATCCCCGTATAAACACTGAATCGTCACATGTCGACACGTGACACGAGTACACTAAATGCACCAGGAATGAACAGCACAAGGCTGGCTATAACAAAACGTGGAGGAACAGGCAAGTGACTTTATCACAGGATAAATCGATCCTGTGCCCGACAGCAAACCACCCTCATGGTAGGAAACATGGATACAACATAACAGAGTAACCACGTGGTGCGAAGATTAACGTTCTTCTTTTATTGCCTTTCTTTTGAAGCCGTGATTTCTATATAAAGATAGTATTATTGTGTTGACCTGAATTCTACACAATGTGTGTGTGTGTGTGTGTGTGTGTGTGTGTGTGTGTGTGTGTGTGTGTGTGTGTGTGTGGTGCGCCGTGTGTTTGTGTGGTGTGTGTGTGTGTGTGTCTATATTTATATCTATCTGTATATACATCTCTCTCTCTCTCTCTCTCTCTCTCTCTCTCTCTCTCTCTCTCTCTCTATCTATATATATATATATATATATATATATATATATATTATAATAAGGTGTGCATTATAAAACAGGTGTGCTTAAAAACGCACTCATCGACCATTACATTAATAACCTTGCAACGACTCGAAAATCAACAACAACAACAACAACAACACCAAAGGCGGGAAGGAGAGTTATAAAGAGCGAAAACGAAAATGAGTATCCATGGCGTTATTATTATGAATATTAAATCCTTCTATATTGGCCAATGAAACTGTCATAGTCCATCTTGAAAACACAGCCCCGCTCATTTCGCCTACTCAGAAGACTCTCCTACGCTAATTCGGACGAATCAGTGAGACACGGCTGATGTTGTCTGTGCTCCCTTGGCGTCAATGGAGATATACCACAGTCACTAAATCTGTGGTATTCTAACTACCAAGGGTTCAAAAAGACAGAATCTAACGACACCCAGACCCGGCAGTGAGAGGGTAGAAAAGAAGACAAGAAGACAGCAGTGTAAGGAAACAATTTGCTACAAAAACTACAATTATCTTGTAAAGAGTTGAAGGGAGAATCTTCGAGCCTATCTTTGAAAATCCATTCAGGGATGTGTTCACCGACCGAGTGGTCAGCTCTACTACTTAATTACCCCCATCAATGTCAGCCGTATAAGTACTGACACCAGCTATGAATCGTGTAGATCTAAGAGTATGGTGAACAACTTAGAAGAGGAAGAAAGCAAACGCAGGCTAACAATTCCCCCCATCTTTACAGTGATAACTTGGCAAAGATTCAAAACTAAACAAAACAAAAAAAAACAAAAAAACAAAAAAAACAAAAAAACAAAAAAACAACAACAAAAAACTAATAAAAGAACAGAAGGGGGTAGGGTGTTCCTGAGAGAGGGAAAATGGGAATGAAAATAAGAAGATTCATGGCGTATGAATGTAAATATGAAATCCTTTACAATAGCCTATTGGGACCATCGTCTTCCATCTTGAAAAGAGAGCTACATATATCGCCTCCTCAGATGCCTTTGGTGTGCTGATTTTGGACTCCTCAGTGAGACACGGCCGATGGTGTTGTGTGTTCTCGTGGCATCGCATGGTGATATACCACTGTCTATGATTCTACAGCATTGTCACCACCAAGGGTTTGAAAACAGAATCCAATGACACGTCAAAGCAGGCAGTAAAGGGTAGAAATAATAAAACGGGAAAGAAAGTGCTTAAGAGAAAAAAAAGGTTGCTGAAAGAAAAGTTAAAATCATTATGTAAAGAATACTAAATGTGTGAGGAAATATTTGAGCCTCTGCGTAAAGATCCCTTTAAGGATACAAAGATGGTCAGAAGGCGTGTCTGCTATCTGAGTGGTTGACTCTACGGTTCAATAGCCTGAGCATTGCTAGTCATGTAGGTGCTGACAGCAGCTAAGAATTGAGCAGGACAGCCTAAACGTTCTGTACAGATATATGTTTAATAGTACCTAAGTATTGGTTGCCACGCTGTCACAGAGGTGAGACAGGTGGAGATAAAATGTGTGTGTGAGATGATACACTGGCATATTTGTGGTATGTCGCACATCTTATCTATAGTCATGGATGCAGCCGGCACATGGCCTATATTGACAGAAGGATCGTGTGTCTAGGCTGTTGTCTGGTGGGAACACATCTCGGGGTTCCGAATGTAAACACTATTCTTCATGAACCTCCATTCTTTTGCCCTGAGGGTTCCATTCAAGGGCTTGTCTTGCGATGTTGGATGGAGACGTTCTGAGGGTGTGGCCAATCCATCCCCACTTCCGTTTCCGAGGTGAACTGGAGCCTATGCTTACTATTTACAAGCAAACGTTATGCTCAGGAGACGAGGAAAGGTGCAACAGCAAAAAAAAAAATGTACAGCGTGAGTGTGTATAAGGAGGAGAACCGTGTGGTCACCTTGACGAGAACTGCCCCTCTGTTCACAAGCGTTGAACGCTGAGGAAAGAATGGTGGTGCGCTTGAGCAGTTTAAAAAGGGATCAGTACGCTGACATTTTACACGAAACACAGTAAATCGATGTTAAATGAGAATCACAGAGACACCTCTTGTGAAAAACATTATGCAAGCGTTCAGAATACACAACTCAAAGAAAGAGAGAGAGAGAGAGAGAGAGAGAGAGAGAGAGAGAGAGAGAGAGAGGAGAGAGAGAGAGAGAGAGAGAGAGAGAGAGAGAGAGAGCGTTAAACTGCTGGAGGCGTGGATTCTCACATTAAACACGTGGCAGAGAAGACACACATGTGCATGAAGTGGGGTAGGGGGTTGTCAGGTAATAAGAACATCAGGAGCGCTGTTCGTAGATACTACTTCATTTCCAGCGGTACCGTGACCATTCGCGAGTGAACATAACTATTTAGCTTCACGTTAATGCAAATAAATGCTCTGTTGGAATTCCCAAGAGCTGTCTTGTATCAGCTACACTTTTCAAAGTATTCCTGGAACTCATCACAACTGATGCACTTGAAGATCCTGTCATTACAGTCACACTGGAAGAACAACTACCACGGCGCTTAAATTTACAGATGACTTTAATGGTCTGGTGGGGGTAGCGAACAAGAACCCATCAAGCTTGTTGAAAGACTGCATTAAAGTTAAAGAGCGCTCTAAGCGGATGGCCAGCCACAACGCCATCAGGAATATTGATGCACCTGTCCATGGACAGTAGTTAGAAATGTGTCAACAGTTCGCTTAACTGGGATCCGCCTTTTGCAACGAAGGATCCGTCTCAAGGGCAGCGAAGACAACATGAACACTGCCCAGACTAAGATCTTTGTGGAAGGACAGTGACATCTCCATGGTACACAACCCCAGACTGCTGTGTGCACTGGTATATACGGTTTTCCAGAATGCATGCCAGATGTACTCATGGGATCTGTAAAGGGGAATCTAAGCCATCGATATGAGATGATACCACAAATCACTAATCACGTGATCACCAGATATACGGATCCCGTCACCAGCGCGAGAAAGATTGTCAAACCACCAAACAGCACGTCCCGACTCAAAGACGATTGACTGACAATGATTTACAAAGGGAAACTTCATTGGTACGACCATGTAATTAGATACTGTAATTAGATTAATGCTTGCTAAAACTGTCCTCGAGGAAAAAGTTGAGGGACAAGATAGAGGAGATAAAAAAGCAACATCACACAATAAAGAAGGACGCCATTTGCCTCAAGCCTCAGCAAACAACCAATAGAACAGGGGAAACTTGGCGAAGAAGAGAAGAAGAAGAAGAAGAAGAAGAAGAAGAGAAGAAGAAGAAGAAGAAGAAGAAGAATATAGACCAGTATTTGCGTGTATTTGAATTGATGAAAAAGTGATACCATTATTGATTTCCATCTGTGCTGTGTAATTTTAGTCTTCCTGTTTCAGCTAAGTGTTAATGCATGCACATTTTCTTCACATCCATAATCCAAAAGATCATTTGGCACTTTTTTTTTTTTCCCTCTGCAGTCTCTCCATCTCCGCCCCCCCCCCCCCCCCCCTCTCTCTCTCTCTCTCTCTCTCTCTCTCTCTCTCTCTCTCTCTCTGCGAAAGAAAGTCATAACCTATGTAGTTTGTTGTCGTCTGACAATAATAGGGTAATAACTCTACTGGCTAAGTATGTGGCAGAGGCATCAAATGTTAGGAAAAGAAATGCTCGGTAAGAACTTCTAATGTTTGAGTTTGTTTTCATGTATTCCGCAAGCTTAATGGCCTTAGCAAGAGATGGTTTTGTTATCTTCACTTGTATAGCTTATGATGAGGGGGGACGGTGATGATAGATGTGACAGTGCAGGAAAGTTTTATAACAGTGAATATATATGCCTGGGTGAGGCACTTGTGTCTATGATCATGTTGTTACTTTAAACACACACACACACACACACACACACACACACACACACACACACACACACACACACACACACACATTCATTTTGAGTGACGAATAAACACGTCACTGTTTTTCTGTTTATTCCACATGATTTCAAGCCTCATCATTGACATTACATAATCCGTTAATTTTTCTTTTTTTTTTTTTTTTTTTTTTTTTTTTTTTTTTTTAAACTTGTTTTTTTTTTTTTCGGCGCGGCAAATATTAATGTACACCCTCTTGACATAAAGGCCAAGTAGGCCATTGTCAATAAAAACGTATCTGAAGCGTCTCTCTCTCTCTCTCTCTCTCTCTCTCTCTCTCTCTCTCTCTCTCTCTCTCTCTCTCTCTCTCTCTCTCTCTCTTCATTAAGTCCTATTTTGAGACATTTGACAGCTGTTTAAAAAAAAAATGGTTTTAAATCATCGCATCCCCTCCATCCCCCTGGTGCGTTTTAAAACGGATCATCAAAGTACAGTGCTTAAATCAAAACTTGGGTGAAAACATTTCACTGTGATCCCCCCCCCCCCCCCCTCCCCCTCCTCCCTTTGTGCTTTAAAGGTTTGGAACTCATGTGGCATTTTTTTTTTTCAGTTATATCGATGGGGAATTTCAGCCCGTTTTTTTGGTATGTAGTTAAATGTGCTGTTGAAGTCAGTGGCATCTGTTGCTGACACCTCATTTACCAAGAACGAAGATTTGCTGTTAACTTTGCGAACTTGGTGTACGCTTGTATGCATGTGAAAGATAAGACAGTCTGTTACGAAGACAGAAAAACAAAACACAATGTCTCTTGCACTCAAATAAACTAGCATTCGAGAGTGGCAGTCCCCCCCCTCCCCCCCCCCCCCCCCCCCCCCCCCCCCCCCCCCCCCACCACACACACACTCACTCACGCACGCACGCACGCACGCACGCACGCACACACACACACACACACACACACACACACACACGCACACACACCCTTGGGTACAATTCTTCTGGGAGGGACACCTGCCCTCTAGGTTCGACTCCCTTGTCAAACATCCCTCAAAAATGTGAAAGTCCCAGCCCCATAGAGTGCACGGGCGACAGGCTGGACCATTGCAGGAGACCACTCAGGTGATGAAAGAGGATCGAAGGGCTGACCTTTCAGGCGTCCCTAGGGTCGAGGTAGAAACATACACCCCACCCGTCACAAACTCCATCATGCCAGTGTGTCCTTAGAGGTGAAGGGTAAACAGATTCTCTATTAAACTTAACCTCCGTCACGCCTAACATCGTTAAAAATGAGGTGGAAACAGGCTTACTGTCCTCATAATCCTCTATCACACCCTGCATATATGAATGCCTTTCTCCTCAACCTTAGGTGTTCACCCCTTGTCGGAGATTTGCTAAATGTGGCACTCCAAATTTGGGTTTGTCGGCAAACGAATGTCGAGGTGACCCTCTCTCCAACTAAATCCTAAGCAGCTAGTCTAGTCTTGCCTGGGGGATGACTGTAGCCACACTGGCTGATACTTTTGCAGACGAACAATTCTATTTGCCAGCTGTTTCTAAATCTGGACTCTGGCATCTTGAAATGCTCTGCTCCATGGTCTTGTCTGCTCTCAGGAACAGTGAGAACTTCTCCTCTATCAAAAAGGTCTTGGACCGACGGTCATGAAGCAACCCAAGGGTGCTGATTGTTCTTTGACAGCATCTCATCCTTGATGGGAGCTTTTCTTTGACAGTGGTCTTGCCATTTCTCATTTTCACCAGGGGCAGTGATGAAGCCTCGAACTGCAGATTCTTCAACTGCTCTGTGCAACACAGTGTCTTTCAGCGTTTTTTTGGTTTCCAGTCTTCTTTATGATACTTTATTCGGCTTGAGAGTTAACCTTGGCCCTGACTGGATTGCACGATGTATATCCTAGAAGAACTGGCCCAGACCAGTGATGCAAAATTTACTGGTAACCTTGCCCTCTACATATCTTCCGTGAAGGTCCCTGATGGTTGTGGCTGCGAGCATTGAAACCTGACAAATGATTGCTTGTCAGTGAAGATGAAAAAAGGCTGTGGCAATCTGGAATAAATGTGAACTGACCTTTGTTTATTTCTCCACTTGTTCTTGCTGTGTAGCAGAGTCAAATAGAAGTTATAAGAGCATGCTTGGAATATCCTTTTGTGGGTGGATATCTCCTTGTTTGTTCTGTGTGCTCTGTTGCCATTTCTGCTAGGCGACCCAGTGTGATAAGCAGCATTCATATGCATCGTTGGCATGTACATATGTTATCACATGAGCAAGAGTTACCCTACTTGCTTGCCATTCACTGTTTATTTACCCCCTTTCTCATTTAAGATTTCCTTTCTGACCGATAAAACCGAGGTTACCTGTATTTGTTACTGTTCAGGTTAACTGTATTTGTTACTGTTCAGGTTACCTGTATTTGTTACTGTTCAGGTTACCTGTGTTTGTTACTGTTCAGGTTACCTGTATTTGTTACATTTCATAGTGCTGTTGCACGAGCAAGAAAAGGCCAGTCGATGAGTTGATGGGGAAAGGGGGAGGGGGGAGGGAGATGGAGGACTGGCAGTGACATTGGACTGGAACATGCAGGTGGAGGGAGAGGGGAGTAAAAGGGAACAGTGGGGTGATGATGTCTAAGGATGCTGACGATTAGAACTGGTCAACACAGAAGTGAGAACTTGCTGAGATGTTTGCTAGTGTCAGTGCCACCTGCTACCAGCACTTCCTTTTGCTTGTCATCAGGTGCCGTTGTCACTAATCTACATACCCCTCTCCGTTCCCACCCCCCTTGTGCTTTTCATTCTGCTGTTGCTTCCCCGAAGATGGAGTATGGCTGCCTTAATGGCACGATAAAAAAAAAAAAAAAACGGTCATACATGCAAAACTCCACTGCCTGTCTATACAGGCAGTGCCCACAGGAGTATCAGCCTGTATGTATGCAGAAAGAAGTGAAAGAAAGAGGGGGGGAAGGAAGAAAGAAAGACGAAAGAAAGGAAGAGAAATGGGGGGCGGGAAAAATGAGAGGGGGGGGGGGGGGGGGGGGGTGGGGGAAAGAAGGAAAGGAAGAAAGAAGAAAGAAAGAAAGAAAGAAATTCTGGAATGCACAAGTATTGTGATTCTCTTGTTATTAATGTTTATCATTAAGTGACCCGATCTAAGTTTGTTAAAATGAGATATGAAATACCTTACTTTTAATTTAGCAACCTGCTTTCACCAAAAAATCTGGGTAAAAGAATGCATTTTTAAAAAGTATCAATTTGAAATCGCCAGTGCCTCATTCTATTCATACAGAATTTGGCAAGTACGCACCACTCATGTGTGTATGTACTCAAACGCAAGCATTCCCCTGTCAATCACTGTGCATAGTGTCTGTTGTTAAGATCACACGCACCTCTAGACACGGCACACGTCAGTGCATGTAGACAGGTGTTCAGATTCATCTGACAAAAACAAACTCTGGCTGTTTGTATATCCGTGTTCCTGGTCCGTACACAAATCCAGAGTTTTTATCTGCTCCTTTTCATATTTGGTACGGTGAGTCATTAGCGTACATGGAAGACCAAAGGTCATCATTTAAATACAAGACGGTCACCTTTCATTACGACAAAGCTCCATCCAAACTGATGCTGGGGTGCAAAGCTGGACTAAGGGAAATAACTGTGATCAAACCTCTCACACATTGAAGAACGACAATTCTCGCTGTCGTGGTAAGCCGGTGTAGGGACGGGAAGAGGATGGAGCGAAGAGCACGGAATGATTAAAAAAAAAGGTGCCTGCCAGTGAAACATTTTTTAGGGGGTTGGGGGGGGGGGGGGGGGGGGGGGGGGGGGGGGCTGGTGATGGTTTTCTTCTCTGAATACCTTCTGTTGTCAAGCTGTCCTTAGAGTTTTTTTTCCTACTGACATATGGCTAGACCAGTGACTTCTGGGGTAGTCCGGAGAATGCTGGGAAAGACTGGACTTATGGGGTCTGTGGGTCAGCTCCCCACCTTGCCTGTCTCAAACTTGCTTTTAGTGCCGAAAATGAAAGATGCCCTCGGGATTCACCGAAAGGGGGGAAGAGAATGATGAGTCCATTGGTGCCAGCCTGACCGGACATGCACAAAAGGACTATGAGCGATGCACAGGTGGAATTCCCAAGTGTCCGTGGAAGGAAATTCTCTACTGAGCGCGACATGAAGATCCAGAGAACGAAAGAGGGCTGTGTGAAGACTTTGACGAATGGACAACAGCGCACTGTGCCAGCAGATAAAACATATCGTGTTTTTTATCACATTTGGGGGCTTTCTTTTGTTGCCTTGCTTCTCTAAACGTTCTACAATTTTCTGACAAATGCTGTACATTCACCGTGCTAGCAAAGATATCTACAGATGATTCAGGTTTTTTTTTTCTTTTGTTTGTGTGTGTGTGTGTGTGTGTGTGTGTGTGTGTGTGTGTGTGTGTGTGTGTGTGTGTGCGCGCGTGCGCGCGCGCGCATGTGTGTGTGTTCCTCTGAGCGAGCGAGCAAGCGTGCGAGCGAAGAGCGAGCGAGAGAGAGACACAGAGAGAGACACAGAGAGAGAGAGAGAGAGAGAGAGAGAGAGAGAGAGAGAGAGAGAGAGAGAGAGTGGTCAGAGGGAAAGTGAAGAGAGTGAAAGAGAGATTCAGGTTCAGATTCAGATTCAAACCTTTATTCTTGTGGGCCATTGCCCCTCAGATGGGGGGTACAATGATAGAACAATATTCTGTATACTGATAAAAAAAAAAAAAAAACCAAAGCAAAGAAGGAAGCCAAATAAGCAGAGCCACAATTTTTTTTCTTCTTTTACAGTTTAAGCCTTCACAGCATGAATGAATTTCAATGCACATAGTTTGCTATCTGCAATGCTACTACTACACAGAAATAATCAAGAATACACTTATGAAAAATTAGTGTACGCTGCTACACACCTCTGAATCTTAAATGCTTTGCTCAAATATCATGCGAACTGTTTTACAAGTGTTTTAATTCTTTATGTCATTAGCATAATTGGCTCCAATAAGCACTGTTGTCTACAGTATTTTTTGAACGAACTCTTGCTGAACATTACTTAGTTCCTGGCAAGAGGGAATACAATGGACATCATTATCAAATACCTCGTGGCATAATAGGCAAAGGATGTTATCATCATCGAGATCTTTATAGCGATTA
>JADBJO010013193.1:20000-25000 GCA_016801955.1 Conus betulinus
GGGGTATACATCCAGTTTCAATCAAATGGCAAACTAGTTAACCTTCGGCAACACCAGGTCACGACGACTAAAGCATTTGTCCCTCTGAAAGAGTTCCTCTTTGCTGATGACTATACATTGGCTGCGCGCTTCCAGACAGACCTAGATCGCTTTGCAAGAGCCTGTCAACGCTTTGGACTTACAACCAGTCTTGGTAAAACCGAGGCCATGTTCCAGCCTTCACCGTCAAGAGCTGGCAGTGCTCCAGCACCACCTGCCATCATCAGCAACACAGAGATCAAAACTGTGGACAAATTCAGCTATTTGGGCAGCACTGTAAGCAGCAGCAACGTATCTCTGGATGCAGAAGTGATGTTGCGCATCTCAAAGACCAGCTCTGCCTTTGGAAGACTCTCAAAGAGTCTGTGGTAAGACCATGCTGCAAATTGTCGCACAAAAGTTACCGTGTACAGAGCTATGGTTTTGAGGGCTCTCCTCTACTGTCGTGAGACTTGAACCACGTACCACCGACACGTCCAACGAACGACTCGAACAGTACCATGAACGACGCTTGAGCAAGATCTGCTGCATCAAATGGATAGACGAAGTGTCCAACATACAGGTCCAGCAGAAGTGTGGCCTACCCAGCATTGAGTGCATACTCATCAAATGTCAGCTCCGATGGGCAGGACATGTTGTCCATCTAGAGGACAGCAGAGTTTCCAAATATGCTTCTCTATGGACAACTGAAGGAGGGACAGCGGGACCAAGGAAGGCTTCTTGAGATATACACAGACACCTTGAAGGCCAAGCTGCTACATCAACACTGCTTCCGGTAAAGATGTCGCCCTCGACAGAGCACAGCGGAAGCAGTGGTGTACCCGGGGAACAGAGACATTCTAGCACAACAGAGCAGCCGCCATCCAGGAAAAGAGTATCAACGAAAACGGAGCCCATCTTTGCAGGACTCCATTCCATGCAGCGAAAGGAGACGAATTTGTGTGCCTCAGGAATTAGTCTTCATTCCCTTATGAGGACTCACATCAGCAGATAAGCTGTGTGTCTTCCCGTCATCATCAGACGGGACACACACACACACACACACACACACACACACACACACACACACACACACACACACACACACACACACACACACACACACACACACACACACGCACGCACGCATACACACATCCCTACATCCACATGCATTTCCCTCTCTTCCACTTCAAAATATTCTAACTGTAATAACAATGGTCCCAGCACGAGTCTGCATCAGTGGCGCATCTCTCCATACAGTTCCGCATTCCGTGCCTACAACACTCATTGTATGCGTTTTTCTTCCACAGTAGAGATCTTTGTCTGTCAACAGAGGTGCATTCAATTCACCAGTCAAAACAGATGTACAATAGTAACAAGCAGAAAAACAACAACAACGACGACGACGACGACGACAACAACAACAACAACACAACTACAATAACAACAGCAGCAACAACAACACCAACTACAACGACAGCATCGACAAGAACAAGAACAACTGCTACTACTACTACTACTACCACTACTACTACTACTACTACTACTACGACGACGACGACGACGACGACGACGACGACGACGACGTCGAAGACGACGACGAGTAGTGGCACTACAACTACTGCAGATTATGCAGCTGCTGCTACTGTTACTGTCAGGTTTGGGTTCCTATGCCTGTCAAGGTGCTGAAGCATGGCGAGAAAGAGGCGTTAGTCGTGTGCGCGATCTAAAGGCAGGCATGTTCATGTGGGATGGGGGGTGCAGTGGTGATAATATAGTATGCCTGGATCCACGTCTGATGTGTTGTTGCTGCACATGCCATGGTGGTGGGACGCGGGATGGGTAGGGTTAACCAAATGCATAAACATATAAACACACACACACGCGCGCGCGCGCGCGCGCGCGCGTGCATAACAACACAGAACACATTGCAATGCACCACAGCCCAATACAAAGCAGCAAGGCAGTGCAAAGAAACAGCGCAAATGAAAACAACAGATTCTGAACGTTTCAAAAACGCAGTGTCATGACATTAACACACATTTACCTTCTAATGGTGTAGAACCAAGGACAGCGGCTGCAACGACAACCATTACAAACACGCTGAGCGTCACTGACATGCTCATGGTCATTTTCTAATGAGCGATAACTCTTCTGTGTCCTTCTTCTATGGGGTCTTGCGATCTCCTTTGCTGAAAACAGACGGCGTTTAAGGCGATACAAAGTGCTGACATAGCATGAGTTTGGGTTTCATAGCTTCAAACTCGTGATAATCGTACATGTCGCAAACAAACCATGGGAGGGACACAGGCACTTACTATGTTCAACACTGTCCAGGACTGGGAAAAATCGTGATGGTACTGCTTAAGTGCACTAAGTTGATGTATTATTAATCAGGCTTAACACACCAAGAAAAGAAAAAAGACATACACCCGAAGGTGCTGGGGAGGACCCAGAGAAGCACTGTCTTCACCTGTCTTTAGAGCAGTTCTGTACCACCCTTGGAGGCCTGCGCTGTGTTGACGATGGGTATAGGCGCGCGTGCAGGACACTCCATTAAGATATCAAGGGACATAACTGCTCCTGAACAGAGGTAAATCAGACTACAGGATGTAACTCGTAACAGTCTTAAAGTAGCATCCCCATGGGTGTACCAGCCCGTATTTCGTGACTGCAGAGTCTACCGGCGAAAAAACACCACCCTCCAGCTGTCGAGCACACCCCACAGACCCAATCACCCCTGCCCACGGGACAGATGAAGACAGTGCCACTCCAGACACAGCCAAGCTTTCGCCATACGGTCTTATGTGCCCTCAAGAGAGAATCCAAAGTTGTAGCCTTTCCCACTGTCAACAGGACTTTCCCTGTGGTCAGAGAGTCAGAGATACCCTTCCAATTCCCATGGGCGTGACAAAAAGGGCTTCAGCAATGAGAACAGGATGAACAAGGAGAGACAAAATGAATAAGAAAAGGGGAGAGGAAAAGACTGGAATGGTTTGAATAATGTTTGCAGAATTAGAAGTCACGTGCACAGTAATTGCAGCCCTTGGAATTCTATTGGGTACCACTTCGTCTTCAGGGGCACGTGGAGGCCTTTGGCTGGTTGATCTTACCTGTGAAACGCTTACAGGAAATAATGTTGTCGTCCCTACGCGTGACAGATTCAGTGGGTCCAGATTCTCTCTCAGATTCGGCCGTAATGGCCATCTCATGCACGTAAGAAAGGGATTAAAAAATGTCATATTTAACTCATTTCAATATACGTACGCCTAATTGTAAAACAAAATCAATAGATTCAAAAGGACCTGCTCCCTCACGATAAGGTCAAAGGTGAGCCTAAAAGCCTGAGTTATTTCCGACAGACCCCATCTATTGAAGTAATGCAGAAGCCTAGTTAGTGAGCCAGGAAATGATTCTTTTCAGTTCGGTTTGCCTGGCTGAAGCTGCTCACAGAATGCATGAGCTGTGCTTTGGAAATTTGTAAGAAAGTCTTGCTGAATGATACTGTAGGGGACACGACCAGAAGACCCAAAGAGAGTGGGGAAAGGGAAACTCAGGGGGCTGAAAGCAGGAAACACACCAGATGGACCACTGATCGCGGTCCCATTTACACAAAATAGTGTGCGCTTCAAAACTGACGATGAAAGCATCAATCTCGTCACAACTTTCGTTGAAAATGGGAGCATGGGGAACTTTCTGGGCGCTCATACTTTCAGAGGAAGAATGGGATGATCAGGAGGAGGAGTCTGGTTTTGCACATCGATTTCCTTCCCAACTCAAATTCACCAGTGTATCTCTCTTTTTGAAGGCTATTTTTTTTTTCTCTCTTTCTTTTCTCACTCAAACACTATTTTAACGTTATTTCTCTTAGTCATCCTTCTTTGTCGATGGCAGTGTCAATACAAGTCTGAATTGCAACAGTGTCGTCTATCAATAGCTTTTTCACGTCAAGAATCTAATGCTTAGTCATGGATGTCACTTTTTTGGCATACAAAAGAAGAAACTAAGGAAAATACAGGATACGATAACAGTATTACTTCTCGCCTTGTCAGAAGAAGTAGAATACCACCAGGCCGCTACAATGGCAACAACATTTGCCACAACAATGTTACAGTGATGTCAGCGGACAAAATTCCTTGTTTTTTTAACCGAAATTTTCAGCTTCAAAATCTGGTAAATTTTTTTTTCCACATAAGAAAGGGCGAAAACAAACCGCAAATTATCCTAATTATACTTACGCTTTCATACGCAATGAAAAATAGAAATGAATGGATTTCACGAGGGGGGGGGGGGGGGGGGGGGGTGCACACGAAAGAAAATGATAATTTAAAGCAATACAAAACGCAACCACTAAGTGCTGAACACAAAAAAAGTCTCTATCGAAGATTGTGAAAGAGGCAGAGAGGGCAACATTCAAAAGTAAACAGGAGAAAAGAATCTAGTTGCAAAGTGAGACGACTGCAGGCGGAAATCTAAACAAATCTTAAATACATGTCAGCGAACCGCCCAGAGAAACGTTGAATTCAACGCCTTCTTCCTTGCGCTCAACTCTGAAGTGATCTGAAGCGATCAAAGCTAAGTGCATTTTCGTTATTTTATTTGTTTTTTTTTCACCTGAAGAAGACCTAAGAGGTCGAAACGCGTTGTGTTTTGTCTTGTGACTCGTTTGTCCACGTTTCTCTGGGCGGTTCGCTGACATTTGTTTAAGGAGAAAAGAAGTAAGTCTTCAGTGCCTTTAAAAGAATACAATAAGGCGGCCCGATATCTCAGGAGGTGGAAAAAAGAAAAGGGAAAAGAAACGCATCGACTGTCTGCGTATCTTTGTTTGTCTTATCTTGTCTGTCTGTCTGTCTGTCTGTTTGTCTGTCTGTCTGTCTGTCTGTCTCTCTACCTCTCTTGCTATATGTGTAGTTTTGTTTGTTTGTTTGTTTCTTTCTTTCTTTCTTTTGTCACTCAAAAAAAAAAAAAAAAAAAAAAAA
>JADBJO010013193.1:35000-37500 GCA_016801955.1 Conus betulinus
GAAAGAGAGAAGAGAAGCTTGGCTGATGAGGAGAAAAGAGAAGAGAAGCTTGGCTGATGAGGAGAAAGAAGAGAAGAGAAGCTTGGCTGATGAGGAGAGAAGCTTGGCTGATGAGGAGAAAGAGAAGAGAAGCTTGGCTGATGAGGAGAAAGAAGAGAAGAGAAGCTTGGCTGATGAGGAGAAAGAAGAAGAGAAGAGAAGCTTGGCTGATGAGGAGAAAGAAGAGAAGAGAAGCTTGGCTGATGAGGGGAAAGAAGAGAAGAGAAGCTTGGCTGATGAGGAGAAAGAAGAGAAGAGAAGCTTGGCTGATGAGGAGAAAGAAGAGAAGAGAAGCTTGGCTGATGAGGAGAAAGAAGAGAAGAGAAGCTTGGCTGATGAGGAGAAAGAAGAGAAGAGAAGCTTGGCTGATGAGGAGAAAGAAGAGAAGAGAAGCTTGGCTGATGAGGAGAAAGAAGAGAAGAGAAGCTTGGCTGATGAGGAGAAAGAAGAGAAGATAAGCTTGGCTGATGAGGAGAAAGAAGAGAAGAGAAGCTTGGCTGATGAGGAGAAAGAAGAGAAGAGAAGCTTGGCTGATGAGGGAAAGAAGAAAGAAGAGAAGCTTGGCAGATGAGGGGAAGAGAAGAGAAGCTTGAGAACAGAAGCTTAGCAGAGGAGAGAAAAAAAGAAGAGAAACTTGGCAGATGAGGAGAAAGAAGACAAGCTTGGCAGAGAAGGAGAAAAAAAAAAAAGAGAAGCTTGACAGATGAGGAAGAAAAAAAAAGGAGAGAGAGAAGCTTGGCAGATGAGGAGAAAAGAAGACCAGCACTGGCAGATGAGGAGAAAGAAGACCAGCACTGGCAGATGAGGAGAAAGAAGACCAGCACTGGCAGATGAGAGGTGAAAGAAGGCCAGCACTGACAGATGAGGAGAAAGAGGCAAACTCGGTCTTTCTTTCACTCTCTACCATCGCTCTTTCTCTTTCTTCTCCTGCCAATGCTGCTCTTTTCTTTTTCTCCTCCTCTGCCAAGGTGATCTTCTTTCTCCTGACAGGAGGAGAAAAAAAAATGTAGTCCTACCAACCGCCAATGTGAAAATGGTTAGTGTGGTGGTCTCCTGGCTGTGAAGTTATGGGTTCAATTCCCATCAGAAACACGTTAGATTTTTATGCCCTGAGCAGCTCCTACCCAGAGTTGCGTTTGCTACAGGCTCAGCTGGGAAGACTGGGACCATGGAGCCGAGTTCCATCCACTATATGGACGCGTTTCTGAGAGTGTTGCTCAAATTTCTTAACCACCACTGCAGGCGTCTGCGTCTTTCAGACCTGCTTGGTGCTGGGATATATCACGAAAGTAAGCATTGAGTATGCCTGGTCATACAGTCTTAGACCAGAATGGAAATCCGTAGCATGGTCTTTGGTACCTCATGAGTGTCTGTTGGTGCCGACGCAAATCTTTGCCAACTGGGGCACCACTGTCCCCACCGGGCTTCTCTGCTGTTCTGCCTGCTTGATGCTGACCTTGAAGACCGGGTCGTCATCGGTCCTGGTCTTAAGCTGCTGTGTCCAGATCTGCCGGCTCAAGCTTGCCTGCCCTTAGGTAGCGCCTGCATGCATCCTTGTAGCGTAGGGCGGGGCATCCGGTGGTGCTGGAGGCTGTGGCCACCTCGCCGCACAGCATGTCCTTTGGGATGCGACTGTCGTCGATGCGGCTGACGTCGCCAAGCCAGCAAGGTGAACATGCTAGGCATCACTGCCTGGGTCAGGACGTCCTTGGCTATGCAGTCCTGCCAAACGATGCCCGGGACTCTTCTGAGGCAGCGCAGTGTGGAAGGCGTTTAGTCTGCATTTTTGTCGAGAGTACTGGGTCCATGCTTTGCTTTCATAGAAAAAAAAAATGCTCTGCATGCAGGCTTGGTACCCTTTCATCTTGGTGTTTGACGTTAGCATGGTTGTTGTCTTGGACTCTCTTTGCTAGATGGGCGATCGCTGTTGCTGCCTTGCCGATCCACATGTTCAGCTCGGTATCTAGAGAGAGGTTGCTGGTGGAGATAGTGGGAGTCCAGGTAGTGAAGTCGTCGACCTCTTCGATGGCAAGATCGCTGACGGGAGATGCGGGGAGTGCTGTGGATGTTTTGGCACGTGATGTTTTGTTTTCTTCAAGCTGATAGTGAAACTGAACTCATCAGCAAAACAGGTGATGAGTTGTTGTAGTGTTTCCTCAGTGTAGGCAGTAGCGGTGGCATCATCTGTGAAGAACATATCTCTGATGATGAATTTTTTGCACCTTCGTCTTTGTTCGTTGGCGTGTCACACGTCTGGGCGCCAGACTTCCTCCAGGACCCTTGCAGTTTAACGTGAGTATGTGAGGTTTGAGTTGACGAGTGACACCACATGGAGGCTCCACATGGAGCGTGCTGGTACAGAGACCATAAACTGACAGGAGAGAATGGCACGCTCTGCTCCCCTTCGTCAGTGGTGCCAGTCAGTGGTGGAGGCTGAAAGCGAGAGGGATACGCACACCAA
>JADBJO010013193.1:45000-53755 GCA_016801955.1 Conus betulinus
TCAGTATGCTCATGAATCATAAGTCGTTCTTGAATGTGTTAGAGGTTTGATCACAGTTATTTTTCCCTTAGACCAGCTTTGCACCCTAGCATCACTTTGAATGGAGCTTTTTAGTAATGAAAGGTGACCGTCTTGTATTTAAATGATCACCTTTGATCTTCCCAGTACAATAATGACTCACCATACCAAATATGAAAAGGAGCAGATAAAAACTTTGAATTTGCATACGGACCAGGAACACGGATATACAAACAGCCAGAGTTTGTTTTTTATCAGATGAATCTGAACACCTGTCTACATGCATTGACGTGTGCCGTGTCTTGAGGTGGGTGTGATCTTAAACAACAGACACTATGCACAGTGATCGACAGGGGAATGCTTGCGTTTGAGTACATACACACACGAGTGGTGTGTACTTGCCACATTCTGTATGAATGATTATGAGGCACTGGCAATTTCGAAATTGATACGTTTAAAAAAAATGTTTTTTTTTTTTAACCCAGATTTCTTGGTGAAAGCAGGTTGCTAAATTAAAAGTAGGGTATTTCATTTCTCATTTTAACGAACTTAGATCAGGTCATTTAATGATAACAATAATAACAAGAGAATCACAATACCTACAAGCGATGAATGAGTGCAACAGCAGAAATTTCTTCCTTCCTTCCTTCTTTCTTTCTTTCTTTTCTTTTCTTTCTTTCTTTCTTTCTGCGTACACAGGCTGACACTCCTGCGGACACTGCCTGTATAGACAGGCAGTGGAGTTTTGCATGTATGACCGTTTGTTTTTGTTTGTTTTTTTTTATCCTGCCATTAAGGCAGCATACTCCATCTTCGGGAAGCAACAGCAGAATGAAAAGCACAAGGGGGGTGGGCACGGAGAGGGGTATGTAGATTAGTGACAACGGCACCTGATGACAAGCAAAAGGAAGTGCTGGTAGCAGGTGGCACTGACACTAGCAAACATCTCTCAGCAAGTTCTCACTTCTGTGTTGACCAGTTCTAATCGTCAGCATCCTTAGACATCATCACCCCACTGTTCCCTTTTACTCCCCTCTCCCTCCACCTGCATGTTCCAGTCCAATGTCACTGCCAGTCCTCCATCCCCCCCCCCCCCCCCCCCCCCCCACTCCCCCCATCGACCCATCGACTGGCCTTTTCTTGCTCGTGCAACAGCACTATGAAATGTAACAAATACAGGTAACCTGAACAGTAACAAACGCAGGTAACCTGAACAGTAACAAATACAGGTAACCTGAACAGTAACAAATACAGGTAACCTGAACAGTACCAAATACAGACAACCTCGGTTTTATCGCTAAGACAGAAAATCTTAAATGAGAAAGGGGTAAATAAACAGTGAATGGCAAGCAAGTAGGGTAACTCTTGCTCCTATGATAACATATGTACATGCCAATGATGCATATGAATGCTGCTTATCACACTGGGTCGCCTAGCAGAAATGGCAGCAGAGCACACAGAACAAACAAGGAGATATCCTCCCACAAAAGGATATTCCAAGCCTGCTCTTATACCTTCTATTTGACTCGGCAACACAGCAAGAACAAGTGGAGAAATAAACAAAGGTCGGTTCACATTTATTCCAGATCGCCCACAGCCTTTTTCATCTTTACTGACAAGCAATCATTTGTCAGGTTTCAATGCTTGCAGCTACAGCAATCAGGGACCTTCACGGAAGACATGTACACGGCAAAGTTATCAGTGAATTTTGCATTGGTAGTCCGGGCCAGTTCTTCTAGGATATACATCGTGCTATCCAGCCAGGGCCAAGGTTAACTCTCAATCCAAATAAAGTATCAAGAAGATTGGAAACCAAAAACGCTGAAAGACATTGTGTTTGCACAGAGCAGTTGAAGAATCTGCAGTTCGAGGCTTCATCACTTCCCCAGGTGAAAATGAGAAATGGCAAGACCACTGTCAAAGAAAAGCTCCCATCAAGGATGAGATGCTGTCAAAGAACAATCAGCACCCTCAGGTTGCTTCTCATGACCGTCGGTCCAAGACCTTTTTGATAGGGGAGAAGTTCTCACCGTTCATGAGAGCAGACAAGACCATGGAGCAGAACAGTTCAAGACGCCAGAGTCCAGATTTAGAAACAGCTGGCAAATCGAATTGTTCATCTGGAAAAGTATCAGCCAGTGTGGCTACAGTCATCCCCCAGGCAAGACCAGACCAGCTGCTTAGGATTATTTGGAGAAGATCACCTCAACATTCGTTTTTGCCGACAAACCCAAATTTTGGAGTGCCACATTTAGCAAATCTCCGACAAGGGGTGAACCACCTAAGGTTGAGGAGACAGTCATTCAGATATTCAGGGATAGAGGTTAATGAGCACTGGAAGCCTGTTTCCACCTCATTTCTAACGACGCTGAGCGTGACGGAGGTTAAGGTTAATAGGAAACCTATTTACCCTTCACCTCCAAGGACACTGGGCATGATGGAGTTTGAGACAGGTGGGGTGTATGTTTCTACCTCGCCCCTAGGGACGCCTGAAAGGTCAGCCCTTCGATCCTCTTTCATCACCTGAGCGGTTTCCTGCAATGGTCCAGCCTGTCACCCGTGCACTCTATGGGGCTGGGACTTCCACATTTTGCGGGACGTTTGACACAGGGAGTCGAACCTGGAGGGCAGGCATCCTCCCAGAAGAATTGTACCCAAAGGTTGTGTGCGTGTGTGTGTGTGTGTGTGCGTGTGTGTGTGTGTGTGTGTGTGTGTGTGTGTGTGTGTGTGTGTGTGTGTGTGTGTGTGTGTGTGTGTGTTCCTACACTGTCACATCTATCATCACTGTCCCCCTCAACATTAGCTGTACTAGTGAAGAAAACAAAACCGTCTCTTGCTAAGGCCATCAAGCTTGCGGAATACATGAAAACAAACTCAAACACTGGAGTTCTTACCGAGCATTTCGTTTTCCTAAAATTGGATGCCTCTGCCACATACTTAGCCAGTAGAGTTATTATCCTATTATTGTCAGACGACAACAAAACTACATAGGTTATGATTTTCTGTCGCAAAGAGAGAGAGAGAGAGAGAGAGAGAGAGAGAGAGAGAGAGAGAGAGAGAGAGAGAGAGAGAGGAGAGAGGGAGTGGGAGAGAGAGAGAGAGAGAGGGAAAAAAGTGCCACATGAGCTTTTGGATTATGGATGTGGAGAAAACGTGTATGCATTAATACTTAGCTGAAACAGGAAGACTAAAATTACACAGCATAAATGGAAATCAGTAATGGCATCACTTTTTCATCAATTCTAAATACACGCAAATATGGTCCCATATTCTTCTTTCTTCTTCTTCTTCTTTCTTCTTCTTCTTCTCTGTTTTTTCTTCTTCTTCTTCTTCTTTTTCTTCTTCTTCTTCTTTCTTCTTTCTTCTTCTTCTTTCTTCTTCTTCTTTTCTTCTTCTTCTTCTTCTTCTTTTCTTCTTCTTCACCAAGTTTCCCCCTGTTCTATTGGTTGTTTGCTGAGGCTTGAGGCAAATAATGTCCTTCTTTATTGTGTGATGTTGTCGCTTTTTTTTTCTATCTCCTCTATCTCCTCTATCTTGTCCCTCAACTATTTTCCTACAGAAGAGTTTTCGCAAGCACTCGTATCTAATTACATGGTCATACACCAATGAATTTTCCCTTTGTAAATCAATGTCAGTAAATCGTCTTTGAGTCTGACGTGCTGTTTGTTGGTTTGACAATCTTTCTCGCTGGTGACGGGATCCGTATATCTGGCGATCACATGATTAGTGATTTATGGTAACATCCCACATCGATAACTTAGATTCCCCTTTACAGATCCGCTGAGTACATCCTGGCATGCATTCTGGAAAACCGTATATACCAGTGCACACAGCAGCCTGGGATTGTGTATCATGGAGATGCTCTTCCACACAGATCTTAGTCTGGGCAGTGTTCATGTTGTCTTCGCTGCCCTTGAGACGGATCCTTCGTCGCAAAAGGCGTACCCCAGTTAAGTGAACTGTTGACACATTTCTAACTATTGTCCATGGACAGGTGCATCAGTATTCCTGATGGCGTTGTGGCTGGTCATCCGCTTAGGGTGCTCTTTAACTTTAATGCAGTCTTTCAACAGGCTTGGTGGGTTCTTGTTGGCTGCCCCACAGACCATCAAGTCATCTGTGAATTTAAGCTCCGTGGTGGTTGTTCTTCTTCCAGTGTGACTGTAATGACATGATCTTCAAGTGCATCAGTTGTGATGAGTTCCAGGAATACTTTGAAAAGTGTAGCAGATACAAGACAGCTCTTGGGAATTCCAACAGAGCATTAACTTGCACTAACGTGATGCTAAATGGGTATGTTTCACTGGCGAATGGTCACGGTACCGCTGGAAATGAAGTAGTATCTACGAACAGCGCTCCTGATGTTCTTATTACCTGACAACCCCCTACCCCACTTCATGCACATTTGTGTCTTCTCTGTCACGTGTTTTTAATTTAATGTGAGAAACCACGCAGCCAGCAGTTTAACGCGCTCTCTCTCTCTCTCTCTCTCTCTCTCTCTCTCTCTCTCTCTCTCTCTCTCTCTCTCTCTGCTTTAAGTCGTGTATTCTGAACGCTTCCATGAGCAAGAGGTGTCTCTGTGATTCTCATTTAACATCCGATTTACTGTGTTTTTCGTTTAACATGTCAGCGTACTGATCCCTTTTCAAATTGCTCCAGCACACCATTCTTTCCTCAGCGTTCAACGCTTGTGAACAGGGGCATTTCTCGTCAAGCTGATCACACGTTTCTCCTCCTTATACATACTCACGCTGTACATTGTTTTGCTGTTGCACCTTTCCTCGTCTCCTGACCATAACGCTTGCTTGTAAATAGTAAGCATAGGCTCCAGTTCACCACGGAAACAAATTCGTCGATGAGACGGGAGGGAGCGGAGGTTCATGAAGAATAGTATTTCATTCGTAACCCCGAGATGTGTTCCCACCAGACAGCAGCCCAGACACACGATCCTGCTGCTAGTGTGAGCCATGTGCCGGTTGCATCCATGACTATAGATAAGATGCGCGACATACCATGAATGTGCCAGTGTATCATCTCCACACACCATTTTATCTCCACCTGTCTCACCCCTGTGACAGCGTGGAAACTAACACTTGGGTACTATTGTACATATATCTGTACAGAACGTTTAGGCTGTCGGTAGATTCTGTTTTTGAACCCTTGGTGGTTAGAATACCACAGATCTAGTGACTGTGGTATATCTCCATTTGATGGTTAGAATACCACAGATCTAGTGACTGTGGTATATCTCCATTTGGTGGTTAGAATACCACAGATCTAGTGACTGTGGTATATCTCCATTTGGTGGTTAGAATACCACAGATCTAGTGACTGTGGAATATCTCCATTTGATGGTTAGAATACCACAGATCTAGTGACTGCGGTATATCTCCATTTGATGGTTAGAATACCACAGATCTAGTGACTGCGGTATATCTCCATTTGATGGTTAGAATACCACAGATCTAGTGACTGCGGTATATCTCCATTTGATGGTTAGAATACCACAGATCTAGTGACTGCGGTATATCTCCATTTGATGGTTAGAATACCACAGATCTAGTGACTGTGGTATATCTCCATTTGGTGGTTAGAATACCACAGATCTAGTGACTGCGGTATATCTCCATTTGATGGTTAGAATACCACAGATCTAGTGACTGCGGTATATCTCCATTTGGTGGTTAGAATACCACAGATCTAGTGACTGCAGTATATCTCCATTTGGTGGTTAGAATACCACAGATCTAGTGACTGCGGTATATCTCCATTTGGTGGTTAGAATACCACAGATCTAGTGATTGCGGTATATCTCCATTTGGTGGTTAGAATACCACAGATCTAGTGATTGCGGTATATCTCCATTTGGTGGTTAGAATACCACAGATCTAGTGACTATGGTATATCTCCATCTTAATGCCAAGGGAACACAGGCAACATCAGCCGTGTCTCACTGATGCATCCGAATTGGCGCACGACAGTCATCTGAGTAGGTGACATGGACGGGGCTGTTTTCAAGATGGACTATGGCGGTTTCACTGGCCAATATAGAAGGATTTAATATTCATATACTGACCTCATGGATACTCCTTCCCATTTTCTTTCTTTTGTAACCCTCCTTCCCACCTTTTTTGTTGTTGTTTTTTGTTGATTTCGAGTCATTGCAAAATTACTAATGTAATGGTCGATGAGTGCGCTTTTTTTCCCCCCACCTTAATTGTAATATATATATATATATATATATATATATAGAGAGAGAGAGAGAGAGAGAGAGAGTGAGAGAGAGAGAGAGAGAGATAAATATTGATATAGATATATGTGGGGAGAGAGAGAGAGAGAGATGTGTATACAGATAGATATAAATATAGATGGACACACACACACACACACACACACACACACACACACACACACACACACACACACACACACATTGTGTAGAATTCAGGTCAACACATTCGTATTATCTTTTTATATAAATCACGGCTTCAAAAGAAAGGCAATAACGTTAATTTTCGCACTACGTGGTTACTCTGTCAAATCGTCCCAATGTTCCTACCATGAGGGGAGTTTGCTGTTGGGCACAGGATCGATTTTATCCTGTGATAATTGCCACTTGCCTGTTCCTCCACGTTTAGTTTATAGCCAGCCTTGTGCTGTTCATTCCTGGTGCATTTAGTGCACTCGTGTCACGTGTCGACATGTGACCGATTCAGTGTTTATACGGGGATTTCCTGAGCTGCTCAGTTTGAATGACAGAAGCACCGCCAGTACTGCATTCTTCTTCGCGTCTCAAACACACACACACACACACACACACACACACACACACACACACACGTACACACACACACACACACACACACACACACACACACACACACACACACACACACACACACACACACACACACACACACACACACACACACAGAGAGAGAGAGAGAGAGAGAGAGAGAGAGAGAGAGAGAGAGAGAGAGAGAGAGAAATTTCCCAATGAATTGCACTGCATAAGTAATTAATAATTTGATCTTTAAAACATGTTTGCCTTTAGTCAGTCAACAGCTCTGCCCACACATGACTGACTGGGCTGTGTTCCGACCCAAAGAAAAATGTGGTCCAGTCTAGCTCTGTGCCATAGAGCTCAGCTCAGACCGCTTTTGTCATGTCTGTGACCCTGCATGCAGATGCCTCCGTTCCTGGTATGTCCAAAGAGATCTGCAGTGTACATGCTTGGATATGGAAGCTTTCAAGCTGGGCGTTGCTGTTACTGTGTTATCTGATCTTTGCTTCTCAGTGGAACAGATGGAAACAGCTCGTGTGAGTGCTGTGCTGGACAAGCAAGCTCCTGTCCCTTGTTGCAGTGTCAAAGGCTGGGCAGTCCACAGTATGGCCGTGTTGTGTTACGGAAGAGCTTAGGGAAGCAAAGTAAACAAGGCATCTTCCTGTTAAAATAAAGAAACAAACAAACAAACAGCACCCCGCCTTTACTTCAAGAAGATCTTTCCCGGTGCGAAAGAAAAATAGCTGTCATAATTGAAACGCTACAACAGCTTATCACAACGCTCATATCCCAAGGAGCAAGTCAATAAGGAATAATTTGATGTCTGTTTTAGACTGATGGACAATGGCGAGTAATCCCCCCTTCCCACTTTATTTCCCCTCAGCATGTGACCAAAGTGTGTGTGTGTGTGTGTGTGTGTGTGTGTGTGTGTGTGTGTGTGTGTGTGTGTGTGTGTGTGTGTGTGTGCGTGCGTGCGTGCGTGCGTGCGTGCGTGTGTGTGTGAATTGTTTTACATTCAGGGTTTGATGACATTTGTTCAGTACTTGCACTTCAAAGCAGCCCTCTTTGTCAACATCTTGTAAATGTGACAGTGTGATTGCTTATTACTGAAATGTGCTGCATTCTGCCCCACAGCGTGAATGTGAGAAAACTATTTATAGGGCAAAAAAATACCAGTTGCCACCATGACCCCGTTCGTTCCGACGACATTATCGATTAATGGACAAATTTATTGTCTGGCCGTTTCCCATCATCCCTCTACGATCGTTGCGGCCAACTCCTGTTGAAAAAGTTATTCATGGACCAAATCAGTTTATATTCAGCTGCCCAGCGTCCAGTTTACTTGTCTTTTCTGTCCAAAGTACATCAAACGATTGTTTCAGTTCAGTTCAGTATAAAAGGCAAATGACACAAACTGCAGCGTTACCGGAACACGACGAAAAAGTGGAAGAGCACACAAACAAAGTGTGAAGTAACGCAGTTTTTAATGCACGACACAAAACAAGACAAGAAATGTTTGGCAATATGCCTTCCTCAGCGACAAAACAATAAAAACAGTACAGACATTAACATGGGCAACTCCCCTTGTGAAGCCAAAGTGGTGAATGAAGTTGACAGAGGGACAATGGGAGAGAGGGTGAGTTGAGTTCGAGGAATATGGCACGAGGAAAGAGGGTAGATTTTAAGCGAGGAGGAGGAAAAGGAGAGAGAGAGAGAGAGAGAGAGAGAGAGAGAGAGAGAATGGAAGGGTTCTTAGCTGTGTCTGGCTAGGGGGTTTATTCTCGGGGTTCTCCCGTTTTCCCCTCTCACCCCTTGGTGCTTGGTTAGGGCAACCTACCCTAGGGTCAGACTCGGGTCGGGCGCTTTAGGCGGCTGACCCCCCCTCCCCCCCCCCCCCCCCCCCCCCTTTGTCATTTACAATGCTTTTGGTACATATTGTATTTTATTTATTGT
>JADBJO010013194.1:0-5000 GCA_016801955.1 Conus betulinus
GCTGGAGTGTATTATGATAGTTTTTGACGTAAACAAGTCTCCCGACTTGAGTTCATAGAATAGTTTTGACGTAACAAGTCTCAGACTTGAGTTCGTATGGTAGTTTTGACGTAATAAGTCTCCGACTGAAGAGCATAATTATGATAGTTTTGACGTAAGAAGTCTCCGACTGGAGTGCATATGATAGTTGTGACGCCACAAGTCTAAATAGAGTGCAGTTCTAATATAGCCTGCACCCATGCATCAAACCTCAATATCAGTTTCATCAAGGAGGCATCAGTGCGTGCGAACTTGTCCATATACGCTGCACTACACCCACTAAGTTTCAAGACCGAGGTGCGCGTGATTTGAAGCTGATGGGTATAAATGAATTAATGGCTAAGTTGAAAACAAAAATTGGAGAAGAGGGTCTCGCGGCTACGGCTTAGCGTTCGCATTAGCCCAACGTGCTGGTCAGACCTTGGGTACCTACCTAACATGTTTGTGTCATCATTATCATTGTATGTGTGAGTGATGAGTGTAGAGCCTACACATGTGTGCATGAGTGTGTGGGCATGGGCTCGTGTGTATGTGTTTGCCTGTGTATGCGGTGCAGGAGTGTGTGTACGTATGGCGTGTGTGTGTGTGTGTGTGTGTGTGTGTGTGTCAAACCCTAAGACGCTTTAGAGGCACTGGCAGTACGCGGCGGATCTGAATATTTGTGTTCAAAGACTTCAGCGCCCAGGACTATTGAATTCCTAAAAGCGTCAACCGGTCTGATCTGTTCTGGAGTAACTCTGAAAGTCAACAAACTAATACCAGTTCACTCACATACAGATACTGCTTCGATCGTTAGAAATAAAGCCATTACCAACGTTGATGGAAGTATAAACACACAGCACAGATGAAAATTGATTTGAGATATCTTTTTTTTTTTTTTGCACAAATTATCCAAGAATGCTGCGTACGGCCGAGTGGCATAGAAGCACAGCACCCACTGCCAGTTTAGCGTGAGCACAACATCTCGTGTGCTCGTGGGTTGAGCAGTTAGCAAACAACAAAAATCAATCAACTTTCTTTACATGACACACAGGTGCGTAGATTATGGCTGCCAGGGGGGGAAAGGGGGACTATTAGACGTTGGTGGTGTTTTTAAATAGGACTGGCTGTATTTTACTTTCAATTCAGATCAATGGATTGTTTGATGTAGGTGGCGATTTTTTATTACTTTTATTATTATATTATTATTATCATCATCATCATCATCATTATTATATTGGGTATTTGTATAGCGCCTATCCTTCGTCACAGACCAAGCTCTAAGCGCTTTACAATAAACACACTACCTCACTCACTCAGGAACTGGCTGTACGTTACGTTTAACTCAGGTAAATGGATTACTTGATGGGTCAGTGTGACGGGCGTTGGGCATTCTGTGATTATCTCGCCTGCTACAAGATATCTGCCTTCAGTTGCAATGCGACAAATAAATAAATAAAAAGTGGCATGTGTCTGTGGTGAAATGATTACAAATTTCAGCCTTTTCCCTGACTGTATAGGCAGCTAATACAAGAAATAATAACATGCTTTTTAGGTAAATTATTGAGCATAGTTGCATTATTCCAGATGGTTGGCGACAAGTTAAGGACGTAAATGCATTTGTGATGAAGTGATTTACAAATACTTTCATTCTTCCTGATTGTAGGCAGTTCACACAGAAAAACATAACTTGCATTTGTGGTGAAAGGACCTCAAACACTCGCTTTATTCCTGAATGCAGGCAGCTCATAAAAGAAAAAAAAAAATCATATGCATTTGTGGTGAAATGGTAACAAAGATTTCATCCGTCTTTATTGTAGGCAGATAAAAAAAAAAAAGAAGAAAAATATAACATGGGTTTGCGGTGAAAGCATCACAAATACTTGCTTTATTCCTGACTGTAGAAGGCTGAAAACAGAACTAAAAAAGATCAGATGCATTTTGTGGTCAGATTATTACAAAATTTTCAGTCATCTTTATTGTAGGCAGATAATGGAAAATATATAACATGCATTTCTGGTGAAATCATCACAAATACTTGCTTTCTTCCTGATTGTAGGCAGTTAATAGAACAATGTAACATGGATTTGCGGTGAAATGATTGCAGATACTGGCATTCTTCCTGGTGTTGGGCAGCTAAAATTTTGGACAGCATGTGCCGTCAGACTGTTCCAATGAACAGATTTCAGCAAACTCGCTATTGATGTAGAAAGGTGCTTTGGAACTTAGCATAATTCATGATTCTGTTTATCTTTCTCCTAAATAGCGGGCTTCGTCCTGTTGTTAGTATGATATCGCTGTACTGTCTTTCCAGCTAGCATTTCTTTGTTGCGATTACTCTTTTAAAACCTGATCATTCTTGTTCTGCAAGTTCGTCCACCACCACTTCAGGTGGGTGGGCCCTCCATTAAAGAACCAGTTTTCTCAGCGAAGCCCCACCCCCACCCCGCCCACAACCCCCCCCACCCCCACCCCCACGCCAAGAAGTGGTTCAGCAAACGTTAGAAGCGATGGGGGAACTGCTGAAAATATCCGGACAGATAGATAGGTAGATAGATATAAAGATAGATAGGTAGATAGATATAAAGATAGATAGGTAGATAGATATAAAGATAGATAGATAGACAGATACATAGATACATAGATAGGTCAGTAGGTAAGTAGATAGATAGATAATTAAATAGATAGATAGACAGATAGATAGGCAGATAGATATAAAGATAGATAGGTAGATAGATCGGTAGGTAAGTAGATAAATAGATAATTAAATGGATAGAAAGACAGATAGATATATAGAGATAGGTCCGTAGGTAAGTAGATAGACAGATAGATATGTAGATAGATATAAAGATAGGTGGTTAGATAGATAGATAGATAGGAAGGTAGGCAGATAGAGAGAAAGATAGAAAGACAGAGATAGATAGATATGTAGATAGATAGGTAGATAGATAGATAGATTGGTAGAAAGATGGATGGATGGAATGGATGGATGGATAAATAGATAGATAGGTAAGTAGGAATGTAGATAGGTTGCTAGGAAGTAGATAGGTTAGTAGGTACGTAGATAGATAAATAGACAGACAGACAGATATGTAGATAAATAGATATATAAATAGATAGACAGATAGGTAGATAGACAGATAGGTAGATAGACAGATAGATAGAAAAAGAGGTAGATAGATAGATAGGTAGGTAGTAGTTAGGTAAATAGACAAAAAAGAAAGGTAGATAGATACATAAACTGATAGAAAGATAGATAGATTGGTAGACAGATGGATAGGTAGGAGGCAAATACATAGATAGGTGGGTGGGTGGATGAATGAATGGATGGATGGAGAGAGAGAGAGAGAGAGAGAGAGAGAGAGAGAGAGAGAGAGAGAGAGAGAGAGAGATCAAACAAAAGTAGATGAGACAAAAAACAAAACAAAAGAAAACAACGTGTCCCAGGGCCATTTTCTACATTTGTTCCCCCAAAGGTTCAAGCTGCTCTTAATTTTGTGCTGCCTGACGTCACAGTTTCAACAGACATGAAATTAAAAATTAATTCATGACACTTAATACGAGACATAAAATTTAACGGTGGAGATCCATCCTTTTGCCTGGCCGTTGCAGTTCACACGTTGGCAATGCATTTAAGGCATAAATACACGAGGAATTCGCTTAATTTTTTTTTCCCCACATCTTTCCTTGATTTCACTCTGTACACTGCATTTTCAGTGTGTGTGTGTGTGTGTGTGTGTGTGTGTGTGTGTGTGTGTGTGTGTGCGTGCGTGTGTGTGTGTGTAAGCGTGTGTGCGTGTGTGTGTGCGTGCGTGCGTGTGTGTGTGTGTGTGTGTGTGTGTGTGATGTGATGTGATGTGATGTGATGTGACGTAGCCTCACATGGCGACATGTGACGTTCCGTCGCGTACGCCCTTATTTGATATAAGCACTTCCCTAGGTAGGGAAGAGGAAAGGTAAAAGAAAGGACAATTTACGTGGCCTGAGCAGTGTGATCGGTGTCGCTGGTGGCTACAGACGTAGGGTGATTATTGGTTGAATCGCTTAGGAAAATGGACGGACGTTGTCCATTGGTCAAAGTAAACCAAGGCTGGTAATGCGTAGAGTTAGATGAGTACTCACTGAATATCACTCAAGAGCGCAGGAAGGAAAAAAAGTAAGGTATAGGAAGGAGATGGCTTGGGGACACTGACCAGACGGGTTGTTTGGAACTGCAGAACGAGATTCATCTGCAATCTACCATTACCAGGTGAGGTATAGACAGATGGGGAGAGAAAGAGAGAGAGAGTTAAGAAAAAAAAAGAAAAAGGGAACAGAATTTATCATTATTCAGATTTTGAAATAGATTACTAACACGGACTTCATTCGTGTTTCAGCCTTCCCGGTGCTGTGGCAGCACCAGTAACGGGATAGACGACTGTGGCAGTCGCACAAGTATTTGGGCTCCAGTGCTGTGGCAGCACCTAATTGTCTCCAGAGTTGGAGAACCTAGTTGAAGAGGACAACGACTGCGGCAGTCGTGAGAGAACTTAAAGCGTTTGTCATGTTGACCCACTATGATTTTTGATTGTCCCCCTGCATCGGAACTCAGATACTGTTCCTGTGTCTTAAGCCATCTCTAATTCTTCCTTGGAAAGTGTATAAATTGTTTCTCCATTGAGGAGAGAAAAAAAACCTGTAAAAGAAGTTCTTGTGAATTACTAGGTATAATGAGATCAAATTTGGTCCCAGCTAGCGGATCTGTGGAATGTTTGTACCTCCATTGGAATAGAGGAACAGAAGTTAGATTTTGGAAAACAAACCTGTTGTCTATGCTGGAAAAGCTGATTATCGTTTAGTAAATTGTTCCCCGGAGAGGAGGGTGTGTGGTGGATATACACGTGTGTGTATGATGTGTGGGCATGGGCCCATGTGTGTGCGTGGGCGCGCGCGCGCGCGCGCGCGCGCGCGCGCACGCGCGCGTGTGTGTGTGTGTGTGTGTG
>JADBJO010013194.1:12500-40000 GCA_016801955.1 Conus betulinus
CGCGTTCCAAAAATGTACTGTGATATCTGGGAAGGCCCGTGATATCTCGGAACGTGGTCTTTCATAGCTCAGAAGGGCAGAAAGAAGACGAAAAAAAAAAATGGATTTTCGAGATAAGATAGGAAACAATTTATCTAGGTGCAATTGAGATCTTTGGCCTTCTTGTCACTTTAAAAAAAAATTAATTTCTTGGCATGGTTTTCACAATGCACTCTCTTTCTGGGGCCTTCTTTGCGTGATTTCAACACATTTTCACGAAACAGAGGAATGAAAAACTTTTTTTTTTCTGAGGCCTTCTATTGAGGCCTTCTTGGCGTGATTGCAAAATCTGCTAGGAAGGCCACATTTAGTCTGTTCTCTGAGACGTTCCCAGATTTCACACCAGTTCTCAGATTTCACGATTGGAAGTTCAGGAAATCTGGGAACACGTTTCCAGATATCACGGTTCCAGATATTATACGACACCGGGCCGCATCCAGGTCATGACTCCCAAATGCCCTTTCACTGCCAACTTCTTTTTTTGTCCTGGCGCTGCCGGGATTCGAACCCGCACTTTTGGATGGATGGGCGTCTCAAGGCGTGCCTTTTTAGACGGATGCCTTACCCCACAGCTAGCGAACACCTGTGAATTGATGAACGGTTCATGACATACCATCCGCTCCGACCACGTGGGAATAGTGTCAAAGGGAGGCGACTGAAAGCGGACATCAAATTAGATTTTATTTATCAAGAATTGTTAGCGATTCCGCAAGACAATGTGCACCAACAGATTACAAGACAAAACGCTACGCGTTTCGACCTGTTAGGTCTCCTTCAGATAACACAAACAACATTCAGGACAATGAAAACGAAGAACGAGCATTCGCTTGTCTGTCTTACAACATTCCGCGCAAGATGGGGTGTTGAATGAAAACGAGGCCGTTGGGAAGGGGACCATGGGAGTTAAGATAATAATGATGATGACAATGATGATTATGACAGCGGAGAAATATAAACGTGGAGTGCGGGAGAGTAGAGGGAAGAGAGGACGGGGTGGGGGGTGGGAGGGTTGGGGGGATAACTCACTGTCGTCTTTGATAATGTGAGAATTTGGCACGTTAGGATTTTAATGAGTAAATGGCCAACAGCTTATTTCAATGGGAAACTTGACATTATAATTATATTGTGGGAAAGAAAAGTGTCTACGGAAGTGACAGAAGTGAAGTAAAATATGGATCGGTTGAGGCAGTTGTGTGTGGTGATCATACTATCTGGATTAGTAGTATAAAATGTAATTTACCCTGCTTGGTGAGGGTGTTTTTGTTTGTTCGTTCGTTTGTTTGATTATGTGTTTGCTTGTTTCAGATAAGAATTTGTCTTTTTTTGTTGTTGTTGTTTATTTGTTTGTTTGTTTTTTGTTTTTGTGTTTTGTTTTTAAAAGTCGACTGAAAATTCCACCAAATTTTGTGTTTTGTACTTGAAAACTCTTGTTAATGAACTAATCAATGTTCCGTACTCTCTCTCTCTCTCTCTCTCTCTCTCTCTCTCTCTCTCTCTCTCTCTCTCTCTCTCTCTCTTCCGTATAAATTGTATTTTGCACTTTTTTTTTCTCTAAGAACACTGGATATCGGAACATTTGCTATTGCCTGACCGATAACTCTTTTAAACACAGTTTTTTTGTTGTTGTTGTTGTTGTTTGGTGAAAAAAAGTGTAATCAACAGTTAACTTGAAAAAAAAAATGCGTTTTCATTCTGTGTTCCAGACTGTGTTGCCAGTTCAGACCAATTCGTTGCTCCATTTTCTGGACCTAGAGAAATTAAAACGTGTGAATCAAATACGTTTTTTTTTTTGTCTGCACATACCTCTCTGCAAAATAAAAACCTGTTAGAAGCATTTTTTTTTTTTCATTGTCTTTCTTCTTTTCAAGGCTCGAGAACACTGAAACAGACTGCAAAAGTGCTGAACACACATCGAAACACAAACAGACACACTGCAAAAGTGCTGAAAACAAATCGAAACACAAACAGACACACTGCAAAAGTGCTGAAAACAAATCGAAACACAAAGACACACTGCAAAAGTGCTGAAAACAAATCGAAAACAAATCGAAAACAAATCGAAACACACAAACAGACACACTGCAAAAGTGCTGAAAACAAATCGAAACACAAACAGACACACTGCAAAAGTGCTGAAAACAAATCGAAACACAAAAGACACACTGCAAAAGTGCTGAAAACAAATCGAAACACAAACAGAACACTGCAAAAGTGCTGAAAACAAATCGAAACACAAACAGACACACTGCAAAAGTGCTGAAAACAAATCGAAACACAAACAGACACACACTGCAAAAGTGCTGAAAAACACATCGAACCACAAACAGACACACTGCAAAAGTGCTGAAAACAAATCGAACCACAAACAGACACACTGCAAAAGTGCTGAAAACACATCGAAACACAAACAGACACACTGCAGAAGTGCTGAAAACACATCGAAACACAAACAGACGCATTAAACCGACGGCGACGGCGAAAGAAGAAAAGAAAAAAGATACACCCGAATGTGCAGGTGGAACTCAGAGAAGTGCTGTCCTCAACTAACCAGCCAGCCGTGAGCAATCCTGCACCCCTTGGAGGTGTGCGCTGAGTTCACATAGGGTGCAGGCACACGCTAGACGTTCCATTAAGGCTTCAAGGAACATAATTGCTCCCTGCCAGATGCCATTGTGTAATGGCCACTGAATATGATATGACAGAACATGCACGGGGGCGTCCCGGTGGGTGTACGAGCCCATATTTCATGACTGCAGAGCCCACCGCAAAAAGACCTCGTCGTCAAGCAGCTGCCGTGTGCATCCCACAACCTCGCTCGCTGCTGTTCCGCTGACAGGTGAAGACAGTACAACTCCAGGCACGGCCAAGCTTTTTGCCACAGGAGATTTTACGTACCCTCTGACGAGGATCCCGGGTTCCAGTCTTTGATCCTGTCAACAGGACTTTCCCTGTGGTCAGAGGGTCTCTCCTCACCGTCACAGGACCGCTCCTCGGAGTCGGCCAGAAGACTGAAACAGAGTTGCAGAACAACAGACCGAAACATAAATGAACACCTAAAACCGAACACGAAATACAATGGGCAATCCAAAACAGACAGGTGTATTTTCAACATAACCTCTTATTCAGATGTTATCAACACAGACTTCAATGCAGAAATAATTCTCTCGTCAACTTACGAGCACAAAATGATACTTCCTAGCTTAAAAGCGCAAAATAAAACTCCCCAGCTTAAATTCATAAAATGATATTGCCCAACTTTAATGCACAAAAAGAAATTCCCCAACTGAAAGGCACAAAACAAAAAATCACCAACTTAATAACACAGATCATTTCTCACTTAATGAACAAGATAATATTCCCCAACGTAAATGCACGTAATGACATTCCCCAACATAAATGCACAAAATGATTCTCCCCAACTAAAAATCACAAAATAATACTTCCCAACTTCGATGCACAAAATGGCACTCCCCAACTTAAAAAACACAAAAGAATACTCCCAAACTTAAAGGTGCAAAACAATACCCCCAACTTAAATGCACAAAGTAATATTCTCCCCCAACTTAAATGCAGAAAATAATACTCCTAAACTTAAATGCACAAAATAAAAGTCCCCACTTAAATGCACAAATCATTCTTCATTTAAATGAACAAAATAATATTCCCAACATAAATGCATATAATGATATTCCCCTACTTAAATGCACAATATAATACTTACCAGCTTAGATGATGCACACAATGATATTCCCCGACTTGAAAAGCACAAAAGAATACTCCCAAACTTTAAGAAACGAAACAATACTCCCAACTTAAACTCACAAAATAATATTCTTCCCAACTTAAGTTTACAAGATAATACACCCAAACTTGAACGCATAAAATCATACTCTCCAACTTAAATGCACAAACTAATATTCCCCAGCTGAATGCACAAAAATTAATACCACACCAACTGAAATGCACAAAATAACACTCCCCAACTGAAATGCACAAAATAACACACTCCCGGAAGGCAACTGTCAGCAGGACAAATGACACCCCCATGGGGAGTACTATAAACAAAATCTAAAAAAAAACAAACAAAGAAACAAACAAAAATGGCGATTTTTACTGATTTCACACTACAAATTTTCATTTCGTGCTTGTTTCGTGAGTGTTAGTAGGCTTTTTTTTAGGGGTCTACACATATATAAAAGAAACTGGCCAGCATCCTGATGCCATACATGTGTAAGAATTGTTAACCTGCACTTGTTCTCCCCCACTACTTAATTGTTCAGCATTATATTGTTTGGTCGATCAGTGGGAGATGGCACCTCTTAGGAGATCCAAGTAAAGGTAGTTCTGCACAATTCTCAGCCACTGACAATGCTTGGGTTATTGAACAGCAGAACTGACCATTCAGACTGTTCCATATCTTTTGATCTCCCTTGCATCCTTAACTTGATCCTCAAGCATAAGCTCAAAGATTGTCTCCTACATTTTATACAGTTTGCATGATGTTTTTTTTAGTTTTTCAGCAACTTTTTTTTCCTCTCCACACTTTCGTTTTGTCTTATTCTACTACGTGTCACTGGCTGCTTTGGTGGTGGTGTTGGATTCTTTTTTTGAACCCTTGGTGGTGAGAACACCGCAGAATTACGCACTGTGGTGTGTCTCTATTTCACGCCCAAAAGCATAGACACGATTAGCCGTGTCTTCGTGATAAATCTGATCCAGCGGACGAAAGGCCTCGGAGCAGGCGATACGTAGAGATCTGCCTTCGAGAGGGATTGCAATGATTCCCCATGCAACCAGAAAAGGGTTTTCATATTTATGATATACATATTCAACCCGTTTTTTTTTCTTTGTTTAAAATTTTTAATCTTTGCCAAGTTATTACTATCACAATGGACGAATTGTTAATCTGCACTTGTTTCCCCTCACAACTTAATTGTTCAGCTCTATATGTACATATTTGTTTGTGTGGTGAAAATACAATGGAACGTATATATACGTGTGTGTGTGGGTGACAATACAATGGGATATATATATATATATATATATATATATATATATATATATATATATATATATGGTAAGAATATCATGGAAATGTAGACTGTGGTGTATCTCCATTTCATGCCAAGAGGAGCCCAAAGACACAATCAGCCATGCCTCCCTGATGAGTCCGATCCAGCAGGCGAAAGGCCTAGAAGCAGGCAACACACACGCACACACTGTATAACCCGAGCACTGTTGGTCCATCAGTGCTGACAGCAGCCAAGAATTACACAGAACAGCCGTCACTCTGATCTCCTGAGAGACGCAGATTGCCGCTGACGACCAAAGAACCACATGTTGAACGAGTCGGAGTCACCTATGGGAAGGAGAGGCGGGAAAGGGGGCACAACTGCACGCTAGCAATCCGTCCGTCTTTTGGAGAATGGATATAGGCAGCAGACAGCTGTTCGGTTGGCTCTATCTACCCGGGTAGGCAGCCGGCTGTGTGAAATGATGGCACGGATTGTAAAGTTGGTTGGTTTCCGACCGATTATAGGCGCTGTGTACGTGTTCACAAAAATAACAATGATATTAATATTGATGATATGATAACAATAATATTAATAATAATGATGATAATAGTATTAATAATAATGATAATATAATAGTAACAATAATGATGATAATTCAGATGATGAGAATGATAATAAGAACAATGATGATGATGATAACAATGATAATAATAACAATGATGATGATAATAATAATGATATAATGATAACAATAACAATGATGATGATAATAATAATAATGCATATGATAAATGTGATAATGGTCATGAATACAAAACTCTCGGAGCCAACAGCGCCACACTCTGGTGTTATGATACCAAAATGGTGTCACGATTGACCCACATCTTGGTATCCTGATACCAGAACAGCAGAGCAATAGACTGACCTCGTCACGTTCGGGTACCAGAACAGTAGAGCGATAGACTGACCTCGTCACGTTCGGGTACAAGAACAGTAGAGCGATAGACTGACCTCGTCACGTTCGGGTACCAGAACAGTAGAGCGATAGACTGACCTCGTCACGTTCGGGTACCAGAACAGTAGAGCGATAGACTGACCTCGTCACGTTCGGGTACCAGAACAGTAGAGCGATAGACTGACCTCGTCACGTTCGGGTACCAGAACAGTAGAGCGATAGACTGACCTCGTCACGTTCGGGTACCAGAACAGTAGAGCGATAGACTGACCTCGTCACGTTCGGGTACCAGAACAGTAGAGCGATAGACTGACCTCGTCACGTTCGGGTACCAGAACAGTACAGCAATAAACCGACCTTACGGTTTTTGGGTACCATAACAGCAGAGCTAGACCGACCTGTGGTGTTCGGGTACCAGAACAGTGGAGCTGTAGACTGACCTCGTCACGTTCGGGTACCAGAACAGTAGAGCAATAGACTGACCTCGTCACCTTCGGGTACCAGAACAGTAGAACGATAGACTGACCTTATGGTGTTCGGTTACCAGAACAGTTGGGCGATATTCAAACGTTTTGGTGTCCATGCATCAAAACATTCGAGTAATAGACATTTTGGTCTTCACATTCCAAACGATGTAGTGGCAAACAGACACTGTAACATTCACATACCAAGACATTGGAGTAATAGACATTTTGGTATTCACATTCTGAAAAACAGCGAAGCGAAAAACAGACATTTTGGTACACACATACTAAAACAGTGAAGCGATATGCAGACATTTGGAATTCACATACCAAAACAGTGAAGCGATGGGCAGCCATTATGGTATTTACATATCAACGCAATTGAGTGACAGATGGATGCTTTAGTGTCCAGATATCGTCAAGAAATGGATTTATGAAAAGCGGGGAAAGAAGAAAAAAGAAAAGGACAGAAGACTACGACGGCGACGGCGACGCGACGACGACGATGACGAAGAAGAAGAAGAAGAAGAAGCAGAAGAAGAAGAAGAACATTTCATTTTTATTGTGAAATACCATTGAATGGTGCATACCATCTTTAGATTCTAAATCGATTTGCATTACATTTAATGGTCCTTCTCTTCTTCTTCTTCTTCTTCTTCTTCTTCTTCTTCTCGTCCTGCTCCTCCTCCTTCTCCTCCTCCTCCTCCTTCTCCTCCTTCTTTTACTTCTTCTTCTTCTTCTTTTTTCTTCTTTTCTTCTTCTTCTTCTTCTTTTTTCTTCTTCTTCTTCTTCTTCTTTTTCTTCACAAAGTCACGTTCACAGCCTTCTGCTTTCTGCACGCCATATCTAGTGATGCTCCTGAACAGAGAGGATTTGCCTTGCCTTCGCTTGCTCGCGTGACATCAGATCTCACAGGTCTGACTGACCTGTCGCGCTTCATCCACGACAACAGTTCGCAAAGTTTTGGTAGCTAGCATGCATGTCTTCATGTGTTCTGTAGCGGTGACGTTTGTGTCTGTTTTTTATATCTCGCAGTCACATGCTAGCCACGAGCGCGAACATTTCAACTGGAATCTGCAGGCAAGGCTAGGTCAGGTGATGCTGCTGATAGTCCAGCCGACCGCAAAACAGCGGGCACTCCATGTGTTATTAAACTCCTCCGAGGGCAAGGGGACTTGGGTATATCGTGTACACGCACCAAAGTGACCATTTGTCCTATACCACATCTCCCTTTTTGAACAGTGTGGAGAATATACCCAGTTACCAACAAAACTAAATTAAACAATGTTCTTAACTGGCTTTTTTTTGTTCACTGCTTTTTGCTCTCTGTGTTTGCTTTTTTTAATGCCAGAACTAACAGAGTATTTTTTTTTTCACCTTCGTAACGTTTCCTATCCAAACACCCCTTCTTCCATAGAAATATTTTAAGTTCAGACGACTTGCATTGCTTTTTGTGCGTTGTTTGTCGGGAGGATTTTTTTTTTCTTAATGCGTCGTCGACTCTTTTATGTTCCTACCTCACGCACTTGCATTTATAAGATCTGGTTAACCAGCGCACTCGCTTTGTCAAGAAATCCATAGAGACACAGACTTTTTGTAAGCTTTAATGTGTTTCGGGTGAAACAGCAGAAAAGGTAAAATTGTCAACTTACAGGTGGAAAAGAAGTTAGGACGTTTCGACACTTAGTGTCTTCAACGGCAGAATGAGTTAGTGACAGAAGAAGGAGAAGAAGAAGAAGAAGAAGAAAAAGAGCTTGTAACAATAAAAGAAAAAAGTGAGTGTTCACACACACACACACAAACACACACACACACACACACACACACACACACACACACACACACACACACACAGAAGGTGAGAACAACTAACAAGGATATGGAAGAGAGAGAGAGGGAGAGGTGGGGGGAGACAGGGAGGGGGGAGGGAGGGAGGGGGAAAGAGGCCTACTGTAAACACACATCCTTGTGTACACCTGCACCCTTCACACACACTCACAAGGGTGACACACATACTGACAAACAAACAAACAAAAATTGTTGGGAGAAGCCTGGAAGACACTGCGGTCACTCCTTAGTGTTCAGTCGATTCGGGACGCGGGTGCCGAGGCGGGCGATGACTGCAGACTCCATGAACAGTCTGCAACGGCCACTTCCATGGTTCTGCCGGACCACAGCAACTCTTGAGTGCTTGAAGCTGTGTTTAGAAGAAAAAGAAACACCCGAAGGTGCTAGGGAGGACCCAGAGAAGCACTGTCTTCACCTGCCTTCAGAGCAGTCCTGTACCACCCGTGGAGGCCTGCGCTGTGTTGACGATGGGTACAGGCATGCGCAGGACACTCCATTAAGATATCAAGGGACATAACTGCTCCTGAACAGAGGTAAAATCAGACTACAGGATGCAACTCATAACAGCCTTAACGTAGCATCCCCATGGGTGTACCAGCCCGTATTTTCATGAATGCAGAACCCACCGGCGTAAAACCACCCTCCAGCTGTCGAGCACACCCCACAGACCCAACCACCCCTGCCCACGGACAGATGAAGACAGTGCCACTCCAGACACAGCCAAGCTTTCGCCATACTGTCTTATGTGCCCTCAAGAGAGAATCCAAAGTTGTAGTCTTTCCTACTGTCAACAGGACTTTCCCTGTGGTCAGTGGGTCTTTCCTCACCGTCACTGGACCTTTCTCAGGGTCAGCCTAGTTAAGGCAAAGTGTTTATTTAAAGTGCTTCGTTCTGAAATGGATATTGTGGCGTCATAACCCACAGTCGTCCGGGGAAGGGAGGCAACTGCAGAGTCCACACCTTTTTCTCCGATATGGAGGTTCGTCGGTGCTGCTCCGCGCTGTTCGTGTATGGAGGGGATAGATGAGGAATCCTGCACTGGGAGTGGCCTTCCTTCCCTGCAACTCGTGAGCCATGCTATCTACCAGCCAGATTAAGTTCTGTCGTGTCGTGTTTGGACCTGTCGTGACTGCAACTGACAACACGCACAAATGTCATCCAAACTCTTCAAATCGAAATACTGACTACACAGCGTCAATCTGTTCCTCTCTTCAGCCATGATTGAGAAAAATGCGTAATCTTCCCACCACCCGTACTCCCCCCCACCCTCCCTCCCCCACCCCCAACCCCCACCCGAATGAAAACTCCATACAATGAGTTGAAATCAACCGAAAATCGCCCTGGTTTTTTCTAGCAGGTGGGGGTGGTTAAAGCGTTCCCAGGGATGTTTGGGAGTTCGTCATCTCTTTTCTGTCGAGCAGGACAGGCCATTTCATTATTCCCCATCCCTATATCTTTCTATTTGTTTTTTTTTTTATGAATTATTCATAATACCAGGTACATGTATGTATTGTGACTGGGAAAATATTGAGTTTTCCGCCTCTCTTCTGGAGTTTCATATCTTTGGAATTAAAAAAAAAAAAAAAGTGTTTCTGCCGGCGTGTCCAAGTTATGGATTGTGATATAAATGACCAGTGTTCCATGTACCTGTTTTTCTTTTTTCTTTTTTTTTTTTTTTTTTTTTTTTTTTGTTAATCACGTTACCTTTCTTACCATTATTATTATGATTAGCATCATTAATTGTTTTGTTATTTTTGTTGGTGGTGTTGTCGCTGGTGTTATTATTATCGTTGCTGGTGTTATTATCGTTACTATTATCATCATCATCATCATCATCATCATCATCATCATCATCATCATCATCATTATTTGTTATTGTCATTGTTTGTGGTTGTAGTTGTTGTTGTGTTGTTGTTGTTGGTGGTGGTGGTGGTGGTGGTGGTGGTGGTAGTAGTAGTAGTAGTAGTAGTGGCAGTAGCAGTAGTAGTAGTAGTAGTGAAGGTCTGGTGGAACAGTTTCGAACTGCTGATGGGTGGGTGCTCCTACAGCTCACCTCAGCAGCATCCTCGTAATAATCTCCAGTGAATGTCCAGGTTCGTTTCGTTTGAGGTTCTCAATTGTTCCTCGATTGCTGATTAGTCAGATGTTTACTAGCGGATATTCTAGCACTTCGGGATCACACGAAACGTTCATACTAATGAGTGTTTATATACGGAAACACAATGAATGGGTTACTTTCCTTCGACTACAAAACTTGTCAAGCACTGGGTGAGCAAAAGGGTTCTTCTTCCGAGAGTAAAGTTCACGAGTTTCCCTTTATTTAACAACTGTGTAGGAGAACTTAGAAAATCCGGTTCTGTTCGACTCATCCACATGCTCAGAGAATGGTATCTGTTTTGCACACCCGTGCTTAATGCTACCGAAATGCTGGCGCAATTCAGCGACAAACTGAATAATGTAGCAATGCTAGAATTTTCGTGGAGTAAATTGTAACAATTGTAATTTTGTTACATTTTGTGTATGTGATCCGACAAAATGTAAAAACAAAAAACTGTTCCAATCTGCGCACGCAAATTTTATTTTAAATACATTTTAAAGGATGCGTTAGAGAGAGAGAGAGAGAGAGAGAGAGAGAGAGAGAGAGAGAGAGAGAGAGAGAGAGGGAGGGAGAGAGAGAGAGAGAGTTTGCGCGTGCTTTCACCGTTCTCTAATTCTCATCTGCTACCTGTTAAGCTCCATGGTTAGAGCACTGGATTGGAAGACATCTTTTTTAAGTCGAATTCAGGCTGGAAAGTTACAACAACGCTCTTTCGCCGCTGATAATATAAAATGCAATCATCATCATTTTCATAGCGCAGTGTGTTCATGGGTACAAAATCATCAGCACAAGAAAGCGTGAGCTGGATGTCATCTGATCTGTACATGCTTGTATTCCTCACCCCCCACCCCCACCCCCCACCCCTGGAAGAAGAAAAAAAAAAGAAAATGTGTGTGTGTGTGTGTGTGTGTGTGTGTGTGTGGTGGGCATGAGGGGGGGTGGAAGGGTGTGTGGGTGAGTGTGTGTTGCAAGCAATGGACCGCCTAATGCCCCTTTTAAACTGCATTTTCCGTAAACAACGACACAATCATCACATTTTGGTGTGCATCACGTGCGCGAATCGTAACATTTGTTACCGCCTGCGTGGATGGTATACGGAAAATGAAACAAAGTTTACAATTTGCTCTGCGCCCAAATCTAACACTGTCACATTTTGCACCGTGGTTACATTTTGCATTGTGGTTACATTTTGCGCTGTATCATAGCATTGTGCGTGCTGTGAGCCAAGTTCACCTATTGTGTAGTGTGTACACCCACCATAGTCCATGCATCTCCGATCCAGCATGCGATTGTGTCTCATTTAATTTTGTCAGCACCGCAGGCTGTTAAAAAATCCTCGAAACAGGGAATTCACCTCCCCAGTGTCTGCCCTGGCCATTCTGCAGTAGTCCTCTGAGAACACTGTCATCCAGTGGATACCCTCACACTGCAACATACATGGCAATCAGGAAGATGACCAACTGGCAAAGGAAGGAGGACAGCTGCCCCAGCTGGAGCAGGAAGTCTCCTTTGAAGAACGCTAAAGGCATTATCAGGGAGAAGCAAAAAAGAAGATGGCTTGAGCAGCACCCAGACTTCAACGAGAAGGATGCATACTACCTGCTGCCCAGATCAGACCAGATTAGCATTGTGAGACCGAGGAAAAGGGCACTCCAGACTGAGACATCACATGTTCACAAAATTCCACAGTGGCGAGTCTTCAAAATGCATATGCGGTACAGCCCCAATGACAGTGGAACACTTCCTGCTGGACAAAAAGCTAAGGGCAGAGACCTGGCCTGCCAACACACCGATGAGGGAAAAGATTTCTGGATCACTGGAGGGCATCCGCCGTACAGCAGCAGCCTAAGTCAGCGCCTCTGGGGTTCCTTTCTGGGTGAACGAAGAAGAAGACTTTTAACGTTAACAGTGCTTTTCGTGTCCTAAGATTTTGTTTAGCAGTAACGAAGAAGATAAAACACACATAGTGTTTTTTTCTTCAATAGCAGATACTTCCAAGAGTTTAAGATAAATCTCAGAATTTGTTTGTTTCAATACAGAGCGGTAAACAATACACACTTTGAATCAAAAGGTTTTACATCATCAATAGCAAATGCGTGGAAACCGCTCGGTCTGACAACAAAGAAAAGCATGTAACATGATAGCTCTCAGAGTTAGTTTCAGCAAGCTGAGCTGTTCTACTTCCAGCCATTGTACAAGCATGTCACTGACTGCATCTTTAGTCCATGTGGCCAGGATACTCTGGGATTGCTTGTCTGTTATTAAACACACTTCTAACCATCCTGCAGACTGCAGGGTGTTAACATACTGCTCCTGTATCCTCAGAGCACAAGTACTTCAAAACATCACTCCCGCTGACATTGTTTATGGTAGACCTAGTGCCTTCGACATATACATTGGTCACAAAAATTGCTGTTCACAATTGCACAGGAATGCTGATCAAATTTTTGCATGACATATTCATGCCGTCATTGGATGTAAATGTTTTACGATTTCCAGATTTAGAGTCTCTGGGAATGCAAGTAAAGGGATAACTGATTTATGTGTTAACCACAAGTTAGAAAAGTTGTGGCGAGGTCTTGCAAACCAATAGATTTCGTTGGACGAACCTTAAAGTTCTGGGCTGACGAAGTAGTCGGCTGTTGTGTCGGAGCTTCACAGCGAGGCGGAGCAGCTAAGGTGCTTCATGAAGAATGGCGAACCATGATTGGGTCGGCCAGATGGGCACCACAGTTATGCCCCCTGCTTGGTTCCTTTGGATTTTCTGCACCGCCACCCATTCTTTGACGACTGAAGGGTGGAGATGCATAGAACTGCAAATGGTGCCAAGAGATGATAAAACACGTTGATGCGGCAGCTGCCCTGTCTCTTCTGCGTGAAAAAAAAAAAAAAAAAAAAACCTCCACCACATCTGACAGTGCAACCAGAAAGCAAGCAAGTCATTTTTTTTGGGGGAGAAAACTATAACATATACTCCAGCCACGAAAACTATAACATACTCCAGCCACAAAAGATGTGCTGCTAACATTTGCACCGCAGTGCCGATTTGTTTTTTATAGATTACATTCTTGCCATTTGTGCCATGAGCGTTTACAAACACACACACACACACACACACACACACACACACACACACACACACACACACACACACACACACACACACACACACACACACACACACACACGCACACACGCACGCACGCACGCACACACGCACGCACGCACACACGCACGCACACAACACACACACACACACACACACACACACACACACACACACACGAAAAGATCTTTCAAATCCATCTAATCACCGTCCGATAGCTTTGACCAGCTGTGTCTGCAAACTGATGGAGAAAATGGTGAACGCCAGAATCATGTGGAAACTCGAAACCGACGGCCTTCTGGCGAAAGAACAGTCCCACCAGAAAGGAAGGAAATTAGCTTCTGTAGAAACCCCAAGCCCCATGAAGTGCCCTCTCTGCAACGGCGTTCTGGCGCCCGGATTCCTCAACAGCAGTGAAGTTCTTCTCACCTGGAACATGAGCTGCACTGATCCCCACGTCATAAGCAATGCACACTGACCAGCTGCTAAGAACACTTCGTAGCACTGACACTTGGCTGGAATGGCTCAGCGGGTAGAGCGCCGGAGTCGCCATCCTAGAGTTACGAGTTCGAATCTCCCCTTCGGGGCTGCGGGAGAAGGGGATTTTCCCCTCGGATTTTTTTTTTTTTTTTTTTCTAAGTTGGCAGTAGAAGGGCATCTGGGGGTCATGACCTGGATGCGGCCTGGCCCCCTTAGAGTGTAAGGAGTTCAGGGCTGAAACACTTGTCTGAGGAGGGGGGGGGGGGGGGGGGGGGGCGTTCTTCTCTGAAGACCTCCTGCTGTCTAGTTTTCCCTGGAGTTTCTTCCTAGTGGTCTGGACTCCACTTCCTAAAAAGTCCGTCGAATGAGAAATCAAAGAGAGGCTCCGTGTGTGAAGCTCATGTAGCATATCACACACACACACACACACACACACACACACACACACACACGCACGCACGCACGCACGCACGCACACACACACACACACACACACACACACACACACACACACACACACGTGTAAAATATCCCATCACCAACTTTCCCAAGAGGATGCCAGACTGGCCCGGCGGTATGGATGATGGCATGCGCCGACAGAAATATATAAAAGGGGGAAAAAAAATGATAGACCGACAGACTAAATGACAGAGAAAGCGAGTGAAAATATCACCAGTAAGCAGTTCTTCAGTCGGCTCTACCCAGGTAGACAACCCTTTGTATAAAGGAAAGCGTGAATTGTGAAGCGCTTAGCCTTTAGTCTCCAACTGATGATATGCGCTATATAAGTACTCTCTTATGCGCTATATAAGTACTCTCATTGTGCCAATGATAATAGTACAGCCTTCAATTCTTAACAATTCTTAATTCTTTTACACAGTGATGATGATGAGGATAATGATGCTGATGATGCTGCTGCTGCTGATGATGCTGATGATGATGATGACGACGACGACGATGACGATGATGATGATGATGATGTTGATGACAAGCAACAGCTTGTCCTCATGCGATTTATACAGCAGCTGGCAGCTGTAATCATACCTCTCATCACTAAACACACGTCTGTGTTTCATCTTTTTTTTTTTTTCTGAAGACAATCAACAGAAAGTAAAAACAGCCTTCAATTCCTAACAATTAATGTAAAATGCTCTTTTACACAGTACCCATTTTCTGCCTGAGGCTTGACATTCACTGTTGACCAGAGACACCAGTGCTGATTGGATACGGCCTGTGCCAATAGCACCAGCGTTCATTGTTGGCCCTGGCCTGTGCCAATAGCATCAGTGTTCATTGTTGGCCTTTGCCAATAGCATCAGTGTTCATTGTTGGCCTGTGCCAATAGCATCAGTGTTCATTGTTGGCCTGTGTCAATAGCATCAGTGTTCATTGTTGGCCTGTGTCGATAGCATCAGTGTTCATTGTTGGCCTGTGCTAATAGCATCAGTGTTCATTGTTGGCCTGTGCTAATAGCATCAGTGTTCACTGTTGGCCTGTGCCAATAGCATCAGTACTGATTATTGGCCAGTGTCAATAGCATCAGTGTTTCATTGTTGCCTGTGTCAATAGCATCAGTGTTCATTGTTGGCCTGTGCCAATAGCATCAGTGTTCATTGTTGGTCTTTGCCAAGAGCATCAATGTTCATTGTTGGCCTGTGCCAATAGCATGAGTGTTCATTGTTGGCCTGTGCCAATAGCATCAGTGCTGACTGATGGCCTGTACCAATAGCATCAGTGTTCATTGTTGGCCTGTGCCAGTAGCATCAGTGTTTATTGTTGGCCTGTGCCAATAGCATCAGTGTTCATTGTTGGCCTGTGCCATTATCATCAGTGTCCATTGTTGGCCTGTGCCAATAGCATCAGTTTTCATTGTTGACCTGTGCCAATAGCATCAGTGTTTATTGTTGGCCTGTGCCATTATCATCAGTGTCCATTGTTGGCCTGTGCCAATAGCATCAGTTTTCATTGTTGGCCTGTGCCAACAGCTTCAGTGTTCATTGTTGGCCTGTGCCAATAGCATCAGTGTTCATTGTTGGCCTGCGCCATTTGTCATCTGTGTTCATTGTTGGCAGTGTGCCAATTGTCATCAGTGTCCATTGTTGGCCTGTGCCAATAGCATCAGTTTTCATTGTTGGCCTGTGCCAACAGCTTCAGTGTTCATTGTTGGCCTGTGCCAATAGCATCAGTGTTCATTGTTGGCCTGCGCCATTTGTCATCTGTGTTCATTGTTGGCATGTGCCAATTGTCATCAGTGTCCATTGTTGGCCTGTGCCAATGGCGTCAGTGTCCGTTGTTGGCCTGTGCTAATAGCATCAGTGCTCATTTGTGGCCTGTGCCAATAGCATCAGTGTTCATTGTTGGCCTGTGCTAATAGCATCAGTGTTCATTGTTGGCCTGTGTCAATAGCATCAGTGTTCATTGTTGGCCTGTGCTAATAGCATCAGTGTTCATTGTTGGCCTGTGCCAATAGCATCAGTGTTCATTGTTGGCCTGTGCTAACAGCATCAGTGTTCGTTGTTGGCCTGTGCCAATAGCATCAGTACTGATTATTGGCCTGTGCCAATAGCATCAGTGTTATTGTTGGCCTGTGCCATTTGTCATCAATGTTCATTGTTGGTCTGTGCCAATAGCATCAGTGTTCATTGTTGGCCTGTGCCATTTGTCATCAGTGTTCATTGTTGGCCTGTGCCATTTATCATCAATGTTCATTGTTCTCCTCTGCCATTTGTCATCAGTGTTCATTGTTGGCCTGTGCCAAAAGCATCGGTGTTCATTGTTGGCCTGTGCCAATAGCATCAGTGTTCAGTGTTGGTCTGTGCCAATAGCATCAGTGTTCATTGTTGGCCTGAGCCAATAGCATCAGTGCTCAATGTTGGTCTGTGCCATTGTCATCAGTACTGACTGTTGGCCTGTGCCATTATCATCAGTGCTGATTGTTGGCATGCGCCATTTGTCATCAGTGCTGAGTGTAGGCCTGTGCCATTTGTCATCAGTGCTGATTGTAGGCCTGTGCCATTTGTCATCAGTGCTGACTGTAGGCCTGTGCCATTGTCATCAGTATTCATTGTTGGCCTGTGCCATTGTCATCAGTGTTCATTGTTGGCCTGTGCCATTGTCATCAGTGCTGAGTGCTGTTTGTCGGCCTGTGCCATTGTCATCAGTGCTGATTGTTGGCCTGTGCCATTGTCATCAGTGCTGATTGTTGGCCTGTGCCATTGTCATCAGTGTCATTGTTGGCCTGTGCCATTGTCATCAGTGCTGATTGTTGGCCTATGCCATTTGTCATCAGTGCTGACTATTGGCCCCGGCTCAGCCTAGTCCATGAATTTCTTCGCTCTGGTCACACCGGATGTCCATCAAGTGAGAACCTTCTCACTTCCCTCTGACCAGTAATTAACTGAGCGATCTGATCACCAACACCTCTGTTCTTTTCCCCGGGCTATTTTCTGCTCAAGCTGTCTCTGTTTCATATTTGACGGACGCAGAAGTGGCCACCATGTTTTCCTATAGCCTGGGCAGGCAAGCTCACGGACTGAGTGGCTATGCTTACCGTGTTGCGCTTCAGGGCTAGATTGTGCACCGTCAGCCCTCTCAAACCTGAGCGTGACGTTCAAGCTGACAGAGAAGACTGAAGAACGGGCTTGTCTCGGTCAACAACAACACACCCTAGCCGCTGAAACTACTCTGTTGTGCCCTGTAATATTTCTCACGCACTTACGCCTGCACTCACGCATACACACAAGCGTGTACGCATGCACAGACGCACGCGCACGTACGTACCTAACACACGCGAAACTTCCACTCACACATAACTTAAACTGACACATTTAAACACAGACATGTCCAAACTGAAGCCAGCGAGCAGCGAGCGTGATATGATACGCCCAAAGAACAATGAGAAAAACACCTATGGATACGTAACTTTTTACTCTTAGACAAGCATAGACAGATCTAACAGTTTGTGGACAAGTAAGGGGCTGGTGATGGGGCTGTTCGGTAAAGCAACGAATTCAACGGGTTCGTCCCTTCAAACAGATCTGAACTCCTCATGGGCTGATGCACACTATCTTTCACATTAGTAGAGACCATAGGACAGGGGGGGGGGGGGGGGGGGGGGGGTTGTTTTTTTTTTTTTTTAAATCAGCGTCAGTACTGTTTTGAAAGTATCTCGTTTACAATGATGATATCTGAGTTCTAAGTTCAGTTCCCGTTTTCAAGCTCAAGATCATTCACTATGACCCATCTTTCATGTTCCTGGTAAATTCTGAAGAAATTACACCATCTTGGCAATGCTCACCACCTGCGTGGCTTTTAACTTTTGGATTTCTTAATCCATAATCTCACGCTCTTTCTGGCTTTTTTTCTTTCTTTTCTTTTCTTTTCTTTTGTTTTCTTTTTTGTTTGTTTGTTTGTTTTTTTGTTTTGTTTTGTTTTTTGGTGTGTGTTTTTTTGTTTGTTTGTTTGTTTGTTTGTTTTTAACATGACAAATTTTGTAACTGGTCTCAAGATAGTCAAATTCAACATTTACTCCCAGTCTTGATGTTCTTAATCTATGAATCTGATTTGACTCTGGACAAAGGATATGATATTATAAACCATTACACCCCTCAACAATGGTAACGGGTATCTTAAATTTTGATAGTAAAGAGATTGGATCAGTAAAACAGCGACCACGTGATCTAAGATGGCGCCGTTGCACACACGGTATGTTTCATGGACTATGTTGTGATACGTTATGTCGTGCTTACCCAGGACCATGCGATTAATATGTGGTCCGATTTGCATAAAATAAGTGCTTCTAGAAAAGTGCTAAAAGAATGTTTTCATCCTCTGTGGAAGAGGGTGACACGGGTGTGTGTGCTGAACAGGACGCCCGCCACAGAAATGGACAGGACAACACTTAGGGTACAGTATGAATATCGAAGTTGCCCTGGCACGCATTGCGAAACGTGTTGGCAGTCTAGGCTACAAAAGAAAACTTTGACGTGAACTCACTGACTCAGCCACCAACTCTGTGAGGAATATCATGGGTCTGGAGGATAGACTCCATGACATGGAAAGCAAGCAGCAAGAAGAAAAAACGCGAACAGGAACTGATCCATGAGAGAGGGAGAGAGAGAGAGAGAGAGAGAGAGAGAGAGAGAGAGAGAGAGAGAGAGAGAGAGAGAACAAAAATCAAGAGAGAGAGAGAGAGAGAGAACACAGAAATCAAGATAAAGAAACAATGTGATTTGTCAGCTGGACGTCAGAATCTAGCCAGAGGAAAAAGACCAGAACGATCTGGAACAGAATTCCGTAAGGACCTATCTCTGTGTGTCTCCCGAAGCGTGGCCAGGAGGACACAGCTGAAGACTGCCTGGAGGTGGGTGCCCTCTTTACTGGCAGTGTGTGCCTGTCACGATCAGACACTGCCAGATGGAGGAGCTCACCGATCTGGCCGACATGGGTGGAGACAACTTCGCTTACCCTAGTCAAGTTCTTTGACAGGAAGCTGAGGGACCAGGTGCAGGCCAACAGGAGGCCGGAATAGCTCAGTGGTAATGCGCCAGACTCGTTCTCTTGGTGATCCTGGGATTGCGGGTTCGAATCTCCGCCGGGCCGTTTCGGTACAGGGGGACTTTTCCCTCGGAGTTAACATTGGTTCTGACTACATTTCCCCATATAGTCCGTCGTATGAGAGTATAAACCGAGGTTCTGTGTGTGAACGTACGTATAACATCTTGCACATTCGTAAAATGCCATGACCAAGTTTCGGAAGAAAAAGACCAGTTTAGCCGTTGATATGGATGACAAGTTACACATAGCAAGCACCCTGCGTGAGAAATGGACAGAATACAGCAAGGAAATTGAGTGAACGATTTTAAAACGATACACACTGGATGACACGGAAAACGACTGAAGGAATCTCCAGCTGGCAGCTCTTCAGTCGGCACTACGCAGGTAGGCAGCCCGTGGTGTAAACGAGTGTGGATTGTAAAGCGCTTAGAGATTGGTCTCTAGCCGAGGATAGGCGCTATATAAGTATTCATAAATATTATGATAGTGATAATATGATATAATAATAATATTAAAGATAATAATGATAATAATAAAGATAATAATAGAAAGCTGAAGGACAAGGTAAGCAGCATCAGGGAAGTCATGACAGCAACCAACTCCTAGCTACTAAGTTCCTTTCAAAGTGATATGACTGCAGGCTGAAACTGAAACAAACTAAAAAAAAAAAAAAAAAAAAAAAAAAAAAAAAAAGGGGGGGGGCCTCTTCCACCGGACGAAAGGAACGAAAAAAAAAAAACTACAAGACAAAACCCTCCTTCAGGCAAGGTGAGTAACATTCCGGACAATGAAAACGAAGAACGAGCGATCGTATACCTCCTCGAATCAGGCGTAAAATGGACATTCTTTATCTTGCTTGCAAAAACCAAAGAGGTCGGAAAACGTCGTCGTGACTTGTCTTGTGGTTTGTTTGTCACTTTGTTCAGCGGAATGTTTTTTTTGTTTGTTTGTTTGTTTTTTGTTTGTTTTTTGTTTTGTTTTTTTTTAGTTTGTTTCAAGCTGCAAAAAGATGAAACAGACTGCAACGTCACTGGAACAAACAACAAACAAACAAGCACCCAACAAATATTCAATGATTTAGATGATATAGAAAAGGAATTTTTTTTTTCATATCAGTGAGTGACGAAAGAACAAGAAATTCCTATCAAAAGATATTTATTAAACAAGTTTCCAGCAATGCTAGAAAGAATTCATTCTCAATAGAACTGCTCCTAGTTGGAACAAATTAACAAAAGTAGCAAAAACTGCAAAAAAAAAAAAAAAAAAAAAAAAAAAAAAAAAAAAAAAAACATGAATCTATTTAATAGACCTTCTGGAAAAAGAAAAAGGTAAAATGGACAAAAAGTTCAAATATGATGCATGACCATTGTCACGAAAAATGAAAATGCGCCATCCATACTGAAGAAAATCTAAGGAAAACAAGAAAGACTAGGGCATCTAAAAACCGCGAGGCTTACTACGCCCTAAAGTCAAGTGAAGTGAAGTGTAAAGTGACGTTATCTTATTTACAAAGGACACCACAAAACTTATGGATATTTCGGCGAAAGCGCCTTTTTCAACAAACTGTTATTTATTTATTAATTTTTTTTTTTCGACCTAGTCCGCTTCGTCTGACGCCTTCGAGGGACACAGTGACAACTTATTCTCGTGAGTTACGGAACTTACCGAGGGTAAGACAACTGCCATTTGTGGATTGTGGTGTGCAAGGGAAGTATTGTTTTTGATCTCTTTTCTCTCTTGTCCTGTGTTTGTTGAAAAAGGGCGCTTTCGCCGAAATATCCGTTAAGTTTTGTGGTGTCCTTTGTAAATAAAAATAACGTCACTTTACACTTTGTTGTGTGCTTGTTTGTTTGTTCGTTGTTTGTTTCAAGCTGCTAAGGAGAGTCGGGGAGCACTCAGCTGTCATGACAGCTTGGAGATCTGGGGGCTAAGTTTATGCGAAGTGAAGAATTCTCAGAGCTCACATTCACAGACACATGGAACGTGTTAAAAACGTGTGACATCTCTCCGATCAATGTTAGCAAACAGAACGAAGATCAGTGAGTGTGAACGCTGTGTCGCCATGTAAATTTAGTTGGTTTCGTCAGTTAAATCAGACACTGCGATCTAAATTTGTTTAAAAGTAACTGTGCATTGTTCTTCATCTGTTGACAGAAGAACCCCCTCCCTCCCACACCCTCCATGTTATGCTTGTGTGTGTGTGTGTGTGTGTGTGTGTGTGTGTGTGTGTGTGTGTGTGTGTACGTGTCTTTGTGTGTGTGTGCGCGCGCGCGAGCTAATGTGCACGAACCTGCATGTTTCTTTTGTTTGTTTGTTTGTCCTCCAGGGCTGGATGCGACAAACAAGTGTATTATTCGCTCGTTTCAATTGCGAATGGAAAAATAGCCAGCTTTTTGTTGTAGTGTGTCGGACTGGCCATTTAAAATCGTACACCGTTTCCAGAGTGGACACTATCAGTTAATAAAGACCGTGTCTGTTTGCAAAATTTGCCTTTGAACGTACTATAAAGAAATACTATCTTTATGAGGGAACAGGGGAAGTGTTGCAGCGGCCGGAATAAGTATGGCTGGAGTAATGTCAAGAAAGAGGAGACAACTAAAATGAAAAAAGTAGGGTTGTTTATATGGTCACATCTACATGATGTGTTTTAATCATAATCTCTCTCTACCTCTCTCCATATGGTGTTTTAAATCATAATCTCTCTCTCTCTCTCTCTCTCTCTCTCTCTCTCTCTCTCTCTCTCTCTCTCTCTCTCCACATGGTGTTTTAAACCATAATCTCTCTCTCTCTCACTCTCTCTCTCTCTCTCTCTCTCTCTCTCTCTCTCTCTCTCTCTCCACATGGTGTTTTTAATCATAATCTCTCTCTCTCTCTCTCTCTCTCTCTCTCTCTCTCTCTCTCTCTCTCTCTCCACATGGTGTTTTTTAATCATAATCTCTCTCTCTCTCTCTCTCTCTCTCTCTCTCTCTCTCTCTCTCACATGGGTGTTTTTAAACCATAAATCTCTCTCTCTCTCTCTCTCTCTCTCTCTCTCTCTCTCTCTCTCTCTCTCTCTCTCTCTCTCCATGGTGTTTTTGTTGTTTTTTAATCATAATCTCTCTCTCTCTCTCTCTCTCTCTCTCTCTCTCTCTCTCTCTCCACATGGTGTTTTTAATCATAATCTTTCTCTCTCTCTCTCTCTCTCTCTCTCTCTCTCTCTCTCTCTCTCTCCACATGGTGTTTTTTTTAATCATAATCTCTCTCTCTCTCTCTCTCTCTATCTCTCTCTCTCTCTCTCTCCACATGGGTGTTTTTAATCATAATCTCTCTCTATATTATATACATCATGTTTTTTAATCATAATCTCTCTCTCTCTCTCTCTCTCTCATCTCTCTCTCTCTCTCTCTCTCCATGGTTTTTTTAATCATAATAATCTCTCTCTCTCGCTCTCTCTATCTCTCTCTCTCTCTCTCTATCTCTCTCTCTCTTCTCTCTCTCTCTCTCTCTCCACATGGTGTGTTTTAAATCATATTCTCTCTCTCTCTCTCTCTCTCTCTCTCTCCACATGGTGTTTTAAATCATAATCTCTCTCTCTCTCTCTCTACATGGTGTTTTAATCATTCTCTCTCTCTCTCTCTCTCTCTCTCTCTCTCTCTCTCTCTCTCTCTCTCTCTCTCTGTCCACATGGTGTTTTTAATCATAATCTCTCTCTCTCTCTCTCTCTCTCTCTCTCTCTCTCTCTCTCTCTCTCTCTCTCTCTCTCTCTCTCCCCTTATAACAACTGTTTAATCTCTTCCGTCGTTTTTTTTTTTTTTTAGATGGAGCCTCCATCCTCCTATTTTTCTCCCCACATTTTTTTTTTCTTTTCTTTTCTTTTTTTTTTTTTCCCCTCCGCTTTCCTTTCCCATTGACTCTCACACACCCCGTACCGATCTGTCAGTTCCGTTACTGATGGGCGTTCCAATGGGAACTTCAGTATTTTGACGTTTGATACAAAGTGTATGGGAATTTCATATACTGGCGTTGAACAAGATGGGCGTCGAATAAGCTATCACTTATCTTCTCAAATTTGACGCGCAAGATGGGGGTTAAATCAACGCCCATCTTCTGCCGAATTTGACAAGAGAAGTGATGGCTGGTTCTTCGCTTTTTAATATCCTGAATGTTGTTTATCTTGCCTGGAGAAACGGCTAAGAGATCGACGCGCGTCGTGTTTTTGTCTTGTGGAGTTGTCTGCCCCTGTTTCCTGGCGGATTTACTTTAAATTCCCTTCAAACGTTGTTTCAGTTTCCGCCCGCAGTTACCTCCCTTTGAAACTATTTTTGGCATAGTTTTGCATTGTCAAGATGAACGAAACAAACTGCACGTGAAATGGGAATACCCTGATGGTTGTGAAAACTTGCGCAACGATAGGATGTTGATATTATACAGCTTTTCCAAATCCACGTGTCGTGCTAGTGCATGGTCTATAAAATATTGCCAGTGTTGATGTCGAAGTGACTGTTTACTCCGCGGAATCTGTCTCTTCTCTCTCTCTCTCTCTTACTCTCTCTCTCTCTCTCTCTCGTCCATCTCTCTTCTCTCTCTCTCTCTGTGTGTGTGTGTGTGTGTTGGGAGAGAGAGGAGAGAGAAAGAGAGAGAGATAGAGAGTGCCTATGCGTGTGCGTGCGTGTGGTGTGTGTGTTGGGTGTGTGTGTGTGTGTGTGTGTGGTGTGTTGGTGTGGTGCCTGTGAGGTGTATCTCCCAGCCGATCGCTAAGGCCCACGTCACGGCTGACATCACATGACGTTGCCCAGTCCGCTTCGTCTAAGGCCTTCGAAGAGACAGTGGCACTCATTCTCGTGAGTTACGGAACTGACCAAGGTAAGGTATTACAACATGTCCACCTGTATCTTGATCGATCCGTAACATCAGATCGAATCAAAGAATGTCACCATATTCACCTGTTTCCTTGATCGGTTTTGCGACATCAGATGAAGTCAAGGTCCTACACCATATCCACCTGTTCCTTGATGAAACCCCAACATCAGATTAGGTCAAGGTATTGGCATCATATTTACCTTACCGCACATGCACACAGAAGAAAAGCCTATGATAATGATTGATGCTCTGATGATTGATCTGGATCAGAGCAGAATATTCTTTTCTTTTTTTTTTTACAGTTATTCATTTTTTCCCTCCGCTTTTCATAGTAGTTAAGAATATTTACGTATCTAAGAATATAGGTTTCTGGATTCTGGATTCGACACCAGAAAAGTAGTTACAGACTCGGAATCAAAAACTTACAATCTACAATCAGATCCTGACAACCGTTCACCCCACACAACAGTCGTCCCTCCTGGCCTCGCTGCCACAACAGCAACAGAGAGCTGAAGAAGACAGGGCGACCCTGTCGAAAATATTCTCCAAGTAAGTTTTTGATTCTGAGTCTGTATATATAATTATATGGGTGAAAAATCTCCGCGCGCTGTCTTCTTTCTGCGCACATTTAGGCTCTCGTATTACCTGAATAAAATGTATGAAAAAAATATTCACCTGTAAATTGACTGATCTATAACATGCAGACCAAGTCAAGGTATTACACCATATCCGCCTATATATTGATCAGCTGGCAGCATCAGATCAAATCAAAGTGTTACACCATATCCACTTGCACCTTAATTGATCCCCAATATCAGTTCAAGTCAACGTATTCACATCACATTCACCTGTACCTTGACCGATCCTAACAGACGTAATGAATCCATTAAGAAATGAATCCATATACTGTGTCAGTCAGTCAGCCATTCCCCCTGACCGCTGGGGTCGTTGGGGGCGGGGGGGGGGGGGGGGACGAGATGAGGCAGCCGCCCTTTCTCTCCAGGCTCTTCTGTTGGTGGCTGTAATGAGGAGATCTGGCATGGTCATTTTGGTCCAGTCCTTTATATTGTCGGACCAGCTCTTTCTCTGCCATCCTCGTCTGCGCCCTCCTTCGACGGTACCTTGAAGGATGGTTTTGCAGAGGGTGTTGTGACGGATTATGTGGCCAAACCATGCCATCTTCCGTCGTTTGACGGTTGCCAGAAGGTATTACACCATACCCGTCTGTGCCTTGATTCATCGCAAGAAGATCAGTTCAGGTCAAGGTATTAACATCATATCCACCCATACATTAAGCAATGCGCAACATCAGATCAAGTCAAGGAGTTAACATCACATCCACCCATACATTGACCAATGCGCAACATCAGATCGAGTCAAGGTATCAACATCATATCCACCCATACATCGATCAGTGCGCAACATCAGATCAAGCCAAGGTATTAACATCATATCCACCCACACATTGATCAATGCGCAACATCAGATCAAGTCAAGGTATTAACATCATAACCACCCATACATTGATCAATGCGCAACATCAGATCAAGCCAGAGTGTTATACCATTTTCACCTGCAGCTTGATCAACCTGCAATATCAGATCAAAATGTTATACCGTGTCCACCTCTGTCTTGATCGAACCGCAATATCAGATCAAATCAAAGTAATGCATCGTAATCACCTGTACCTTGATCGATTTGCAACATTATATAACGTCAGAGTATGACAGCATCTACACCTATACCTTGATAGATCCGCAGCATCAGATTAAGTCAAGGTATTACACCATATCCACCTACACAGTAAGCGATCTGCAGCATCAGATCAAAGGAAGGTATTACACGGTATCTACCTGCACCTTCATCGATCCGCAGCATCCGGTCAAGTCTGAATTTCAAACGATCAAGGAGCAACAGTCTTTGTCTCGTGCATCCGTTAGGCGTGGAGGAGACTGCCTGCCTGTCTGTGTAGGGATTGGTTTCTTGATGGATTCATTGTGCATCTATTGAGCATTGTCTTATGGATCCATTGAGCATGCAATAGACTGCCTGTCTCTTTGTGTACGGACTCATTTCTTGACGGATTCATTGTGCATTTATTGAACATTGTCTTATGGATCCATTGACCATGCAATGGACTGCCTGTCTGTGTATGGATTTGTTTCTGGATGGATTCATTGTGCATCTATTAAGCATCGTCTTGTGGATCCACTGAGCATGCAATAGACTGCCTGTATGTGTATGGACTCACTTCTTGATGGATTCATTGTGCTTTTATTAAGCATTGTCTTGTGGATTCATTGAGCATGCAATGGACTGCCTGACTCATTGGTACAGACTCATTTCTTGATGGATTCATTGTGCATCTATTGAGCATCGTCTTGTGGATCCACTGAGAATGCAATAGACTGCCTGTCTCTTGTGTACGGACTCACTTCTTGATGGATTCATTGTGCATTATTAAGCATTATCTTGTGGATCCATTGAGCATGCAATGGACTGCCTGACTCTTTGTGTACGGACTCATTTCTTGATGGATTCATTGTGCATCTATTTAGCATTGTCTTGTGGATCCATTGAGCATGCAATGGACTGCCTGACTCTTTGTGTGTGGGCTCATTTCTTGGTGGATTCATTGTGCATCCATTGAGCATTGTCTCGTGAATCCACTGAGCACGCAATAGACTGCCTGCCTGTCTGTGTATGGATTTGTTTCTTGGTGGATTCATTGTGCATCCATTGAGCATCGTCTTGTGGATCCGTTGAGCATGCAATAGACTGCCTGTCTCTTTGTGTGTGGGCTCATTTCTTGATGGATTCATTGTGCATCCATTGAGCATCGTCTTGTGGATCCACTGACCATCCAATGGACTGCCTGCCGGTCTGTGTATGGATTCATTTCTTGATGTCTATGGACTCCTTGCACAGTGGTTCTTTGATGACATTCAACAAATTTAGAATGAGTCGCATTGTTTGTATCAATATCCTCGGTCTCGGGTGTGGGCTTTAAAGGTAGTCAGTCTTCTTTTTCGAAAAGTCTTTTCCCCGATGTTTCTCCCCCCCCCCCATTCCTTCCTCTACTCACCCGTGTGTATGTGTC
>JADBJO010013194.1:45000-47500 GCA_016801955.1 Conus betulinus
ACGACCTGGCACTCCTGTCACACAGCCTCAGCCAGATGCAGGACAAGACCACTCGCTTGGAGACCACATCAGCCGGAACAGGGCTCAAGATTAACAGGAAGAATACCGAGCTGATGAAAATCAACACCACTGCCAACACATCAGTCACAGTCGGTGGAGAGCCCATCAGGGAGGTGGAGTCTTTTGTCTACCTGGGAAGCGTGGCTGACCAACAGGGAGGCACGGACCGAGACATCACAGCCAGAATCGGCAAGGCAAGAGCAGCTTTCGTCATGCTCAAGAACATCTGGGCATCTGGAGGAATCAGCATAAGAACCAAACTTCGCATGTTCGACTCCAGTGTGAAATCGATTCTGCTCTACGGATGCGAGACATGGCGGACAACACAGACGATGCTACAAAAGATTCAGACATTCTTTCAACACCTGTCTGAGGCGCATCTACAAAATCCGATGGCTGGACAAGATCCGAAACGAAGATCTGTGGGAGCGTGCGGGACAGGAACCAGTGGCCAAGCAGAGACTACGAAGGAAGTGGGGTTGGATCGGACACACCCTCAGGAAGTCAGCATCCAGCACCACACGCCAAGCCCTGACCTGGAACCCGCAGGGAGAGAGGAAGAGAGGCCGGCCTCCCAACAGCTGGAGACGAGACACTGAGGCGGATTGAAACAACAAGGGACTAACTGGACTGGAATGACCAGAACAGCCCCTAACAGAGTGCGATGGCAAAGGGTCGTCGATGGCCTATGCTCCACCAGGAGCAATGGGCATAATGATAATGAATGATCCTCTGACGTCGATGTGCACCTAACCCAGAGCGAGCGAGCGAGAGAGAGAGAGAGAGAGAGAGAGAGAGAGAGAGAGAGAGAGAGAGAGACAGACAGACAGACAGACAGACAGACAGAGAGAGAGAGAGGCAGACAGACAGATAGAGAGGGAGACAGAGACAGACAAAAACAGAGACAGACAGACAGGCAGACAGAGTCGTAGAGGATGGGGAGATTTAATAAGATGTCGGTTAGAAAGGAAAAAAAAAAAAAAATGAGAAGTCTGACAACTTTATTAAAATTGACTAAAAGTGCAAATGCGAGTATTTTTTTTAAGTGTCTCCAAAAGTGAAACAGCCTTACAAGAGGTCTGTCAGGTGGGCCTTTCATTGTCACGTTGAGGTTTTCCAACCGCTCTGAAGCACAAACGTAAGCACCGTTTGGTCTCCTCTCTGAACTTGTGTCCGCTTAACACATAGATGTAAAAATTGACAGCGCTGTTACTGATCCACATCAGCAGGCACACCGTCTCTGCCAGAGCTAACTTGGCGTTGAGACTGTCATCAGCAATCTCACCTTCGTAGAAACCCACCGATTCCAAATAAATATCGAAAACACAGGTAGGGAAACTCAGCACCAGAAAGGCTGCTGAAGTCAGAATCAGAGTCGTAGTTATGGAGGAGAGTTGAGAGGATCGTGACGTTGTGTGGCGGTTGTCTTTCCCTGTCATTTTCCCAGATAAGCTCGCAGACTGCACGGCTCGATAGATCAAAAACGAGTTCGCGATGATCAGAAACAGAAAAGGAATTAAGGACGCGAAGAAGAGATCCAAGAAGCTGAAGATGCTGACCAACTGTTCATCGATGCTGACACACGTCTCATACCCACCTTCGACATGCTCAATGCGGTAGTTCACAAAGATATGGATGTTGAGCAGACAGGATATGGTCACGATGATGCACGTGATCACCCCTCCCTCTCCTCACGGTGCACAAGACCCCTACCCTATGGGGGCAGAACCACTGACGTCAGTCGCTGACACGTCATGGCCACGAGAAACCACGCTGACGTCATCGAGGACACATAGCTGACGAAAAACGGGATCATGCAGGAGAGATCATGGAAGTAGTCCAGAGGGAAATCAAACGCCATCTCGGGCCAGTACCAGAGCACGGAGGTGACGAGGAGAAAGAGATCCGACACAGCCAGTGCCGTGAAGTACACAGACAGACAGCCAGTGGATTCTGAAGCCCGCATTGCACGCATCACCACTATGGTCATCACGTTGCCATAACAACTCAGCACCAGCAGCGCAGGGGGCACAACCAGCCACAAGACGTACGTCATGTGATTCTGTAGATAGAAAGAGGCGAAGTCAGTGTGGTTACCACTGGACAGCTCTGCTGGCTTGTCCACAAAGCCTGTGGTCCAGTTCATCAACGACGCTGCCATCGTGGACGTTTTTTTTTTCTTTTTTTTTTTGTCCTGCCCGGTGTGTGACTATGGGCTCTTCAACTTCTTGCTTTACATTACTGGCCAGCTCTGCTAGACATGAGAAATATCATTTAGTTGGAGCTGATCAGTATGTGAAGCGTAGAACTGTTGCAGAGATCATGACTTAAAATGTAATGGGGACTAAAAGCTTTTTTTCTTTCTTTCTTTCTTTTCTTTTCTTTCTTTCTTTCTTTCTTTCTTTCTTTCTTTCTTTCTTTCTTTCTTTCTTCTTCCTTC
>JADBJO010013195.1:0-14766 GCA_016801955.1 Conus betulinus
ACATAAATATTACATACGTACGTACGTACGTAATACACATACCATTGTCTGTCAGTGCTTTAGGTCAGCTGATACTATTTAAAGAGCAACAGTTTGAAAGTCAACATCAACATACATACATACTACATACATGTATACATACATACATTAACACTTCAGAACAGTCACCATGAAAACCTTATTCGGATGTGTCCCACTGATGTGATCTTTGAATTTCTGAAAGAGATCAACATTTTTCATGTGATCTGAAACATTTTCTTGAAGAAAGATTTATAACGAAATTCCCAGTGCGTTTTTCAGAAGTGTGTAGTTTTATGTGTTGAGTGGATTTTTTTTTTAAAGATGACTTGAGAGTTGACTTCAACCTGATATGGCTCTCAGCGGTCGGCTGGGTTTGTAAACAACATTCTCTCTCTCTCTCTCTCTCTCTCTCTCTCTCTCTCTCTCTCTCTCTCTCTCTCTCAAACTGATGTTCAAGTAGTTAATTCATTATAAATGTCTTGGAATGATATTTTCAACAAAATCAACTTTCCGTTACGCATGGGAAGAATCTCTAAGAAAAGGGAAAAAAACCAGGTTGTCATGGACGGCTCAGCATTTGAACTCTCTCTTGACAGGTCAACGTAGGGAAACTAGAGTTCTCTTCTGTGAATGGTTTTATATTATAGTTCCCTAGTCACTTTTAGATACGTTCTAGACTTTCCGTACTCCTTCATATTGCTTTTCATTCATAAGGATCAGGGTCTCTTTATAGTGGTTTATCGTTGATGTTACTAAACTTCTTCCTTTTTTCCTTTTGGGTGCCCCATCTTTTAGGAGTACTTTTCGCAACCCCGATTCCTCTGTGTGGGTGTGGGTGTGGGTGTGTTTCCTTTCTTCCATACTCTTCTATTCTTTAGCGTATGTGAGCCGCCCGTGGATCGACCTTCCCCATCACCCCTCCACGTTCTTCAATTTGTGTGTGTGTGTGTGTAACTGGGTCGTGCTTTTTTTTTTTTTTTTTTTTTTAGTGAAATCAAGCGTCCAGCCACACTGGTAGTGTCTGTTTTTCTTTTTTCTTTTTTTTTTTTTTTTTCAGTTGCACGTGCAGTCCGTGCGGGTTTCGCAACTTCCCTGCATGACTGACCGCATGTGAGAACTGCTCAGCTGTAGGTTTTGGGTTTGGTTTGGGGAGTCGGCGAGACAGGGAGACAAGTTTCTTGAAACCATTCCTGTTTTGGCGAACCCCTTCGGTGGGGATGATCCTGAATAGTTCCTGGTCACTTCGTTGTGACGTACGTTTTGATGCCGGCCTGCCTGCCCTTCGCCTGGGTCGAGACAGGAGACACTGGGTGTTCCACCCTACCCTCTCCATCCCGCTCACAAACTGCTGGTATAGTATTGTTCCGTATGGTTTGCTGTTGGTTTAGATTTGACGTTCTGGTCATAGCCCTTAGCAGATGATTGGGCGTGTACAGTTTCATATCATAAAATGTGCATTATTCTTACAAAACCGCAGTTATTGTGAATTGAAAGTCCGCTTATTTTGAGAGTTCTGGGGACCAAAGCGATCTTGGTTCCATCATAGTACGGCTTAGTATCCAGCTATAGTCAATGTAAAGGTTTTTTTCCCCCCTTTTCGTTTTTTTGACTGAGAGACGTGACCCCGCACAGTTGGCCCGGTTACGTGAATACCCCGCAGTTCGATGATATGTGTGTGAAATCTGTAGGCGGGCCGAAATCTTCTGCCATGGTAGGTTTTTTTTTTTTTTTTTTTTTTTTTTTTTTTTTTTTTTTTTTTTTTTTTGTTTTTTCATGTACAGTATATTTGCGCTTGCTACGGGGCCATAGATCCCAGCCACGTGTTTGTTTTGTGTCAAGTCTTGGTCGTGAGCGCGCGGCATGCATCCAGGCACGTGCGGAGCCCACTAAATTCTCGGGCGGCGCTCGCGTTCCCCCATCAGCACTCTCCATCGCCCTGCTCCTTGTCTGTGTTGTGTTCCTGTTCGTCTGTGTAAAAATGTGGGGGTGGGGGAAGGGAGGTGTGCATGGAGAGGGTGTTGAATATCACATGTTGAATTGTTTGATTCAGGATAGGATTATGTTATTGCACAATTTTGATGTGTATATATCGTATGGTTATGCTGATGAGCAAAAATGTTGATAATCATTAGTGAGACAGTTGATTAGCGAACTTTGTGCATTGTAGATGCTGTGAGTTTCGATACAAGAATTTAGCTGAATCACGGAACTGGCGTAGGCTTTCAGCCCCTCTGTGATTTCTGGTTAACCACAGAGTCGTGTAAACAAATATTGATATCACATGCTCGCGCATTTTTGTTTTTTCTTTGTGTATAGCGATTTGTCAACCTGTAATCCTTCCTCCGGAATGAGGGGAAAAAGGGGAATTAGAGAGGTGGAGTTTGGATATCATTTCCCCGTAATTGTATCCTATTGATTGCAGTCCCTTACTTGTAAACAGAGGAAGGGTTTGGGGCTAATAGTATATATAAAGCAAAGTGAAAGAAAACAAAAGGAAATATCAACACATAGCAAATTAGGGTTCTTCCCTGTAAAATCAGCAAGTTAGCAAGGAGGGAGGGGGGGGTGACAGTACTTACCTCTCCTAGCAGTCACATAGACACTCCCCACTCCCCCCCCCCCCCCCCCCCCCCCACACACACACACACACACACACACACACCTCCATATTCCGGAACTACATATAGACCATGATTGGCTTGCAGAGTTGGTTCCATCACCTTCTCTCTGGAGCTTCGTCCCACCTTTTGGTCTCCTGCCCATTTCCCCACCTTCCTACGTCTTCCACCTTCTCTGCACCTTGCCCTGGGAGCGCTGGGCTGCTGACGCCATCCCGGCCGAGATCAAGCCCCGCTGAGTGCCTGCACGAGGCCTCGCCAGCCACGGAGATCGCCGTCAGCTGGAGAGCTCCCGCCGGATCCTCGGGCCGTGAGCTTCGTCAGCGTGGCTTCTGCGGCGCTGCAAGGACTCTCGTCCTCCGCTCCCACGGTGAGTCCCTTCGTGTTGTGTCTTGTGACTGTTGCTGGAGAGAGAGTGAGGCTTGTCTTCCCTTTGCCCTTGTATGTGTGCTTGTGCAACGACAGTAACTGTAACCCGACCCTCGGGACTTGTGACCAGGGTCCGCTACCCTTTGAAGGAAGTGGCTGATGCAACGTGTGGAATATGCTCCTGTGTGTGCTGGGAGTTGAGAAAACTCAACATATTTATCTCTGTTATTGGTTGTGTGTGTGTGTGTGTGTGTGTGTGTGTGTGTGTGTGTGTATTAGATCCTTTATGCTAGGAATGTCCCTCCTTATCTTTGGGTTGAGTGAGGTGGTAGCAGTTTAGGTTGGGTATAGAGGGGGGGGGTGGGGGGGGTGGGGGGTTGGGGGTCTCAAGGGTTGGTGTTCTTTTGGATTATATTTTCTTTTGGGAGTGTGTATACTGCTCAAAACAATTGAAAGGCCATTTTTCCATTTGGAAATTCTCTCGCTATTTCACAACAGAACGGAAACAACCCAAAACAATGCTTTCGAACTTTACTTCAGCCATTAATCAAAACATCAGTGACACAGATTAATGACAAAATTGATTTGAACAGGATGTTTTGTCACTTTCAAGTCCACTACCCATCTTTTCAAAAGTCAGAACGCCAGAGATGCACAAAAAACACAGTCAGTAACGTGTGTGTCCGCCATTTGCGTGGATGTACGCGATGCACCTTTGCCTCATGGATTGAGTCAGAGTCCTCAGAGTCATCTGGGGTATGCCTGCCACTCCTGCTCAAGGAACTGGAACAGCTGGTTGAAGTCAACTGGCGGGGGGGGTGATTGCTTCGAAGTCGCCGGGCCCAGCACGTCCCATGGGTGCTCGATTGGATTAAGGTCCGGTGAGCAGGCTGGCCAGTCCATGTGGATCATGTGTTGCTGCTGAAGAAAGTTGTTTGTTGACGACTCGAGCCCTGTGAGGTCTGGCATTGTCGTCTTGAAGTACCCGCGCCTGGTCCAATAGCTTGCAGCGCTGGCAGCACAAGGGGCTGCAGGATGCCATCCTGTAGCCCACACCGTTGAGGTTGCCTTGCACCATGTGCAGGGGGGGTTCTGTAGTTCCGTGCCATCCCTCCCCACACCATTATGGATCCACCACCATAGCGATCACGCTCGCTCACGAGACCATCGTGATAGCGTTCTCCTTGCCGCCGCCAGACACGGTTCCTGCCGTCATGAAATGATAAGGCAAAGCGCGGGACTCGTCAGTAAACAATACTCTTGCCCACTGATCTCTGGTCCATGCTAAGTGACGCTGGGCCCAAGCCAAAACGAGCAGCACGGTGAGCTGGTGTCAGGACAGGACGGACGGTTGGTCGTCTTGAGCGCAGGTGTGCCTCTCTCAACCGGTTCCGATTGGTCTGGTCACTGACGGTGACATTGCCGGCTGCTTTGCACCTGCCCCCTGAGTGTGTCGGAAGTGGCCGTTCTCTGCCTCAGAGCCGACAGGACAACAAACCTGTCCTGCTGCCTGGAGGTGGACCTTGGGCGTCCTGGGACGTCTTCGCTCAGCAACACTTCCTGTCTGGTTGAAGCGGTCTCTCAAAGTCTGAATGACTGAATGGGCGACTGACAGTCGCCGACCAACCTCTCGCACCCCCACGCCCTCCTGAAGCCACGCAATTGCCCGCCCTTGGTCATCCTGACTCAGTCGTTGTCTCCGAGGCATGGTTGCAAAAGTGCCGTAAACACAGGCATAAATGCCCACCAGTCTCTCAAAACTGGCTGACCTGTGTCTGAACACAGGGTTACAGATAAGACATGGGTTGCACGTGTGCATTGCAGTATTCCTGCAGTTCAGATGTGCTCCATTGCACAGGCCTGTTTGATTTGCACCCTTTTTTCGTGTGCAGTATGTGCAAATTTCAGTTCACCGCTGTGATGTGCATGACACAGACTGAGTTGATTTCTCATCAAATTCAAGTTGACTGATTAGGCATGCAACCAAATTCAGTAAGTTTGGGTGGGTGCAGTGCCGTGTTACTGGAAAAAAAATAAAGTCAAACAAGGTACCCTAAAAAGTGGTAGTGGCCTTTCAATTGTTTTGAGCAGTTTGTTTACCTTTGCCTTCTTGAGTCCTGAGTGTGTGGCGATTCGCGGGTCCCGCCTGGCCCCTCTCCTGAACCCTGTCATTTTTGACAATTTTGGTGGAGATGCCGGGGAGGGGCAGATAATTCCGATGTTGCCTCACACTGCTGACGGACACGGGGAGAGCTCTCTATCTTTCTGTTAAATCTAACTGCGGGAGGTTGGTTGGGTTAGGCCCTAGAGAGGAAGGGAGCCTACTCAGGAGCGTTCGGGGCCTGGAGTGTTGGTGGGGTAGGGGGAGTGCCTACCCGTGACAAAGGCACTGTTGACATTCTGAAATCCCTGAGAAAACTGAATTGTGCAGACTGTGGTATATTTTGGAACATGTTTGATACACAGATAAAACCTCTTCTTACATAATTATGCAGCTGAAATTTGGGGCTTACATGAAAATTCGCAGATGGAAAAAGTACATACGTATATGCTATGAAGCGTTTCCTTCAAGTACCTATTCATTAGTCCAACACCGTTTTATATGGAGAGAGATGGGGAGATACCCTTTGTATATAAGTACATTTGTGAAATGTATTGAGTACTGGTTGAAGATCTTGAAGCTACCCCAGTCCCGTTTGAGCAGGCAAGCCTATGATATGATGCTTCTAGAAATGGAAAAAGGTATAGAAAACTGGGCTTAGAAGTAAAGTCCTTTCAGAGAACAGGGTTTTGGAATAGTGTGGATGACCCAGGAAGTAAGAAATGAGCAACAGTTCATTGCGGACTTTAAAAGACAGGCTTATTATTTGTTCTTTTAAACAGAATTGGCACTCAGATATGGAAAGTAAAGAAAAAAATATATCGCTGGTTTTCTCTCATTTAAAAATTTGTTTCATTCTGAAAAGTTTCTCAATGTCATAACAGATAAATGGCACAGAATAAATTACGCAAGATTTAGGTTGATAACTTTAGGTTTTAATGCGAACAAAAGAGATGGTTTGAATGTGAAACATCCACAGAATCTCCTTGTCCTGCATGTAGACACATCATTGATGACAAAGAACACTTTCTGTTCCACTGTACTGCTTATAATGAAAAGCGGACAAAATGTTCATTATTCCAGTTAGATATAGCGAAAAGACAAAATTTCGCTGTCTCTTGTTACCATCAGATGATGAACTTGTAATTAAATCAGTTGCGAAATTAATTGCGAAAGCATTGAAAATTAGACAGATGAAGGATAGTGAAATTTAGGATAATGCATTATAAGAGCTATCTGGGTGAATATTATTCATCGAATGTGGAAGAGATCAGTAGTAAGATACAATGTCAATTGAGTGGATGGTGGAGTCAGTCTTAAGAATTTTTTTTCAAACCTTGTTGCATTACTACTGTGCGTAAGGACTTAAGGAATCGTTACGAATTTATTTGTTTTTGTTAACCTTTGATTTGATACACACAGGACTAGGAATTAATGTGTGCTATCTGTTTGCAGGAAAGAAAGAGGGATATGTTATTGTTCTGTTACCCTTCCCCCCTTGTTAAAAGACCCTCTTGGTAATGACAATAAAATATCACTCTCTCTCTCTCTCTCTCTCTCTCTCTCTCTCTCTCTCTCTCTCTCTCTCTCTCAAAAAAAAAAAAAAATATATATAGATATATATATATATATATATACATGCATACAATACATATATAAAAGCATGCATACATACATACATGCATACATACATACACACATACAGGCATACACACACATACGTACACCTATATATCATGTTTAACTTATAAATACAGTGGGGGGGGGGGGGGGGGGGGGGGGGGGGGGGGAGGGGGGGGGAAGAGAGAGAGAGAGAGAGATGTCTCTATAGAGACAAATATTGACATAGAAAACCAGAGACGGTCCGACTGAAACAAAGGAAGACAAAGACGGAAGGACAGAATCAGGGAGAGAAAGACGAAAGGGGGGTAGGGACCAACCAAAACACAGGCAAAGACAGTTCCAGCGTTATCCTGAATATGACCATTATCTTCAGGTAGTCTGTTCTCTTTTCGTATTGATCCAGTCGTCTGTTGACCTAATCGTCTATTGATCTAATCATCTATTGATGAACAGACGATTGGATCAATGGATGAGAGAGAATCGTCTCTTGAGCCAATCGCCTCATGATTCAATCATCTATTGATCCTATCGTCTGAGCATCATCTGTTGATCCAATCGTCTTTGGTGAAATCACTTTTTTTTATCCAATCGTATATAATCAAATCGTGTATTGATCTAAATGTTTTTGTTTTTTTAATCAAATTAACTATTGCTTCAATTGTCTACTGATCCAGTCTTATATTAATCCGATCGTCTATCGATCCAGTCGTCTATTGGTCCAATCGTCTACTGATGTAATTGTAATATGGATCAATCATCTATCTATCCAAACGGACGCCTTTCATGAAATCATCTTTTGCTCACCTGTATCACTGTGGAGGACATAGGGGTTAGTACTGCATACCTGTAGCGTAGTGTCCCTCATCCGCAAACCCTGGACAAGGATTGCCATCCGTGCCTCCTTGGTGGGCGGGGTAAATACGCCACAAGCTGCCAATGTTCTGAGCTCCGATGATGGAGCCCTGGCCAGCGACTCGTTCCGCCGCCGCCGCCAAACACATTTCCAATACGGACGGCCGATTCTTGTCGTGATCCGGAATGTTCTTTGATTTGAGAGGAAAACGGGAGTTACTGTAGAAAAAGCTTGCATTTTCAAAGAAATAAACTGGAACGTCAGGGAAAAAAGAAAAAAAAAAAACGAAACAGACGCTGTCGCGGTTAGCGCGTGTAGGCAAAGCGTACGACTGAGTTCACAGCTCAGATTCGGACCGTTGAGAGCGTGGCAAAATACGTCCGCACACGTCGAGCGACACTCACAGAATCCCTCTACAAAAACTATGGATTGACAACATCCCAATCTCGGTCGCAGACTCGGAAATCGAGCATTCACTTGTCAAGCTCGGTTGCGAACTGAGATCAGACATTAAGATGGAGAGAGCTCGCGACGCAGACAACAAACTGACTCGATTTGTAACGGGTCGCAGGTTTGTTTTTATAACTGTCCCCTCTACTCCTCTTGATAAATTTGTGAAAGTCAGCATTTTTACAGCTAAATTGTTCCACAGAGAACAAAAACAGCAGAAAAAAGTCATGTGTTCACGCTGTCTGAAGCCAGATCACCATGTCTCACAGTGCTCAGGAGACATTGTATGTAGACAGTGTGGGCAAACGGGACACAAAAGAGGTGACGTCGAATGTAAACTAACAGACAGACAGACAGCGGACGGACAAATAACGGATGGACGGACTGGTGAACATACCATGGACAGACAGACAAACGGTAAAAAGAATGGTGTCAAAAAGACTGGTGTAAAAGAAAATCTTAGCACTAGTGAAACAGTGCAGTCCACTGGCAAGTCTGTCGACGGGAATGACCGGGGACGTCCTCTGTCCCGTCAGACCACCCTTCTGTCCTCCCTGGACCGCTCTCCCCGCAACAGGGTCAGCTACCCCCAGCAAGCGGCGCCTGTCCAGACACCGACACAGCCCGGGAGAGGGAGCAGGAAAGTATCGGCGCTGTGACCGTGGGTCGGATGACTCGATGACAGCAGATTTTGTGGACTCTGAGTCAGAATCCACACGGTTGATCGGGGAAATAGATCAGGGTTACTATTCGTGACTACCAACGGACAATGGCCTGGAAATGTATTATGGACTATGAGTTTGAACAGTGTTTATCTGATTGAAATTGCCGATAGATTAATAAATAAACTGAACTTTTCTATCCATGGATAAAATGAATATTGTTTCACTAAACGTTAGGGGTTTAAAAAACAGGTTTAAAAGGAAATCATTGTTTGCATATTTCAAAGAAAAAACGTTTTGATGTTATTTGCTTACAAGAATGTCACATAACAGACAGCGATGTAAATGAATGGAAAAGCAATGGGGTGGAACTATTTTTTTTTTACAATGAGGGAACGAATAAAAGCAGAGGAGAAGTTATTTTGATTTCAAACACTTTAAGGGAAATGTTAAGTTAGAGCTTGCACAAGACAGAATCTTAGTAATTTCAGTGGTAAATGAATGCTATAATTTAATGGTTGCCAATATTTATGCACCCAACAACACAAAGGAAAAAATCATATATTATCGAAAATTGATTGAAGTTTTCAATTCTATGGAGTACGAAGATTTAATTATTCTTGGTGATTTTAACTGCACTCTGAACAGTGACCTCGACATAATTGCGGGTCATCCCCACGACAGATCGGAAACTGCCAGTTTTCAGCATGTTATTAATACATTAGATTTAACAGATGCCTGGAGACTTTATCATCCAAAAGAAAAAGATGCCTCATGGATTCGTCTTAACCCATTTATTGCGCGCAGATTAGATTATTGTTTTGTTTCCAATAACATTTTGCGTTTTTGTACTTTGTGTGAACATTTCTTTGTTCCGAATTCTGACCATAAGGCCGTTGTCCTTGAATTGAATGAGAATGACTTCATCCGGGGACCAGGTATTGGAGATTTAATAATAGTTACCTTAAAAATATTCTGTTTGTACAAAAAATGAATGATATGTTAGATACATTTCTTTTAGACAATGAAGGTCTGAATCATTTAGAAAAATGGGAAATGTGTAAGGGTTGAAATAAGAAAATTTTGTATAGATTTCGGGAAAAATCTGGCTTGTGAGAAAAGAAATGAATCTCTGATATTGCAATCAAAGTTACAAAGTCTAGAAAAAGAGCTCGCCAGTGATCCCCAAAATGAAAATATTAATAAACGCTTTATGACAGTAAAACAGAGCCTAGAGATTTTGCAGGCTTACAAAGCTAGAGGCGCTCAAGTAAGATGCAGACTTAAATGGATAGAAGAAGGAGAAAAGAATACAAAATATTTCTGTAGTTTAGAAAAGGCACGAAGCAGAAATAAGATTATTACAAGACTGTGTACAGAGACAGGTAACATTATAACTGACCAAAGGGAAATAATGCAAGAACAAATTGCATTTTATAAACAGTTATATGCCCAGAATACTGAAGCGTCGAATGTAGAAGAAGCTACCGACATTTTTATTGAAAATGCAGAAATAAGACAGTTGGAAGAAAATGACGCAGTAACATGTGAAGGCACAGTGACATTAGAAGAGACGACATCTGCTCTCAAGAAGATGAAAAATGGCTCTGCTCCAGGAAGCGATGGCTTAACAACCGAGTTTTACAAGTTTTTTTTTGTCAAAATTAGGCAATGTTGTCACTAACTCCTTTATTGATCCTTTAACAGTGGAAGTCTCTCATTTACACAACGGCAAGGCATTATAACTCTTTTTCACAAAGGTAAAGACTTAGTTAGAGATAAACTTAACAACTGGAGACCCATCACTCTTACAAACTCCGATTATAAAATTTTGGCAAAAGTACTCTCAGAAAGGCTAGGTAAAGTCATCCATAACTTAGTTAACGAAGATCAAGTTGGATACATAAAGGGAAGAAATATAGCAACAGTGTTAAGAACCATCGATGATGTAATCAACTATTTAAATAAAACCGGAAAGGCGGGGTATTTATTAGCTATAGATTATGAAAAGCTTTTGACTCCATATCAAAAAAATATCTTTTACATGTCTTCAAGGTTTTGGGATTTGGGACCGATTTCCAAAGATGGGTACACGTTTTAACAAATGGTAACCAAAGCTGTATCAATCATGGAGGCTGGTTGTCTGAGCCATTTAATGTAACTTGTGGAATAAGGCAAGGCTGTCCTTTTTCTCCTTTAGCGTTTGTTTTAGCTGTAGAGCTTGGCTGCAAAGATTAGAAAAAGTGAAGTAACGGGGTATATCCAAGTGCCAACAAAGCACCATGCAAATGAGCAGTATATTAAGATAAAACAACTCGCTGATGATACCACTCTATTCTTAGATAACAAAAATGATATGATTGAATCTTTGAATATTTTGAAAGCATTCGAAAAGTTCTCTGGTCTTAAGTTAAATATGAATAAAACCAAAGCTATCAGAATGGGCAGGAGAATAAATGAAAACAATCTGCCTTTCGCTATAGTTGAAAGAATAAAGATACTTGGAATTTATTTTGAAAAAGATAAAATGGCCAAAAACATTGAAGAAAACTGGAAAGGCAGAGTTGAAACCCATAGAAAAATAATAAAGACCTGGAGCAAACGAGACATCAGCATTCATGGCAAAATTACAGTTATTAAATCTTTTTTGGTTAGTCAGCTAGTCTTTGTAATGCAGTCAATTGGTATTCCATATGAAGTCCTGCAGAAGATAAATACGATTATATATAAATTTGTTTGGCAAAAGAAACACAGTAATCGGAAAGCATTCGAAAAAGTGAAAAGGAAAGTAATGGAAGCAGACTATAACTCAGGAGGTTTAAAAAAATGGTTAACGTTATGGAACTGCAAAACTGTATGTACTTGCAATGGGCAGGGAAATTGTTTTCTGCGACAGACGAAAAGTGGAGTAAGATTCCGAAGTGGCACTTAAACAAAATAATTAGTAATGATAGCATATTTAAGCTTAACTGTAATGCAACGCAGTTGCAGCAAATTGAACGAATAGACAATGAATTTTGGAGAAATGTAGTAGTTACCCATTTATTTGAATAATAAGAGGAAAACCAAGATAGAAGAAATAACACCGAGTAACTTTTTAGATCAAATGTTATTTTATAATGACTTGATAAAATACAAAGGCAATATATTATATTTTCAAGAATGGAAAGAAAAGGGAATACAGTTTGTCAGAGACATTGTGCATGTTACTGAAAATAGACTGCTTAATCTCAATGAAGTGGAGACAGTTTTAGGTGATCGTAATGCAAATACAATTTTTGAATATAACGCACTGCGAAACGCTCTCCCCATCAACATGGCTGGAGTGGATTTATGAAAACAATATTACTCTTGACAACGCTTACTCTGCTGACTGCGAAGCCCATCTATTTAACACAAAACCAAAAGAGATAAAAAAGTTGCTGGAGCAAAGGAATTTAAGTAACGTTACTGCAAACAGCAAGGACTTTTGGCGTAGAAAACTCGACTTTGAAGTAGACGAACACATATGGCTAACACCAAGAACATCTACAAAAGAGGTTAGGCTGTATGAACTACAATGGAAAATAAACCATAACATTTACCCGACTAATATTCTTTTGCAAAAAATGAAGGTATCAGAAACTAACAAGTGTGATAACTGTACAGATGAAATTGATTTTATTGAACATTTCTTTTTCTACTGTCCTCCAGTGAACAAATTTTGGAAAAATATAGAAATATTGATTTCATCGAGAATCGACACATCTCTGAAACTATCGTTAACTGACGTTCTCTTTGGAGTCCACAGAGACGATATAGGTAAACAGGTAACAAAATCGATTAACCATATTATATTAGTGGGGAAAATGTCCGTTAGCATTGCACGTAAAACTAAAAAATTGACGGCATTACAAATGATTTTCGATCAACACATAGAACTGAGAAAGTGTTACATCGATTTATAAATTGCATAGTAAAAAGTGACCGAGTTCAGAAACCTGTATTTGTACAACATCAGAACCTAGAGATGTAATTCTCCCGAAAGAAAAAGAATAAAAAGAACCATTAGGTAACCATTAGCATGCGCTCAGGCACTGGTTAGTGTGTTTATCCGTTTGTTTTGCCTATTAGTCCTGTTTGTACATGTATAAACTTGTTCTTAATAACACAGGTTTTTGCTCATATTTAGTCATATGGCTGACCACCATTGTATACATGTATACACAACGCACACTCACGCATGCACGCAAGCACACACATGCTCTAGCACGCCCAAGCACACACACGCATACGCATACACACACACACACACACACACACACACACACACACACACACACACACACACACACAGTACGCGCGCGCACGCGCGCACACTCACACACACACGCACGTGCACACATACGCGCACACGCGCACAGCACACACACACACACACACACACACACACACACACACACACACACACACACACACACACACACACACACACTTATTATCTCGCTTCTTGGCTTTCCTCATGTCTCCCTTGTAGACCCCCTTTTCGCTATAAGGGTAGCATATTTGGGGAATAGCCAATTTCCGAGATCTTGGGTGACCCATGACTTTGTCTCCTGTGCATGTTTGTCATCTCTCCTAGGGTCGTCCTTGCAGCCCTTTTCGTTTGTATTCTTCAAGGATGATTACCGGGAGTGTTTACAGGTTCGGGAGTCACAGCGACGGGTGCTGAAACTTGATTTTTTTTTCTTATAATCCCAGCCACATTCCTCATCCGCCAGTCTTCTGAACGTTTGATGTACATTTCCGAAACTTCTATTAGCATTTCTTGGTCTTTTGTCTGTCTGTCTGTCTGTCTGTCTGTCTGTCTGTCTGTCTCTCTCTCTCTCTCTCTCTCTCTCTCTCTCTCTCTCTCTCTCTGGGCAAAACTGAAAGAAAAGAAACTAATGCAGGTTTTTTTGTTTGTTTGTTTGTTTGTTTGTTTTTTTTTTTTTTTTTTTTTTTTGTTTCATGTATGTTGTTCTGTTTACATAAGCAGCATATCATCAGAGTGAAAGTGCCAATACACCACACATTAGAACATTAACAAACCCAGACACATTGTATCAAACGCCAATACACTTAAATCAGCAAAAATATGTCTCCATGAGAGAACATACAGACATTGCATGGTGCGTAAGAGACTGGTTGGAAAAGAGAGAGAGAAAAAAAAAAAAAAAAAAAAAAAAAAAAAAAAAAAAAAAAAAAAAAAAAAAAAAAAAAAAGTGGAAACTGGTTTTGATTTTTTTTTTTCACTTTTTTTTTTTTTTTTGGCAGATGAAGAGGACAATGTGAAGCACCAAAAAATGAAGAGGCGGATTTCGGCCCCAATCATCTGCTGATCAAATCGTCTGTTGATCCAATCAACTATTCATCTATAATTATCCATTGATCCAGTCGTGTATAAATCAAGTCATCTGCAAATCCAGTCGTCAGTTAATCCAATCGTCTGCTGATCAAGTCATCTATTGATCCAATTATCTATCGATCCTACTGTGTGTTAATCCAATCATCTATTGATCAAGCGTCTCCTGATCCAATCGTCTATTGATCCAGTCGTTTGTAAATCCAGTTGTCTTTTGATGTGGTTGTCTATTGATCTAATCAATTGCTGATCCAGTTGTCTATTGATCCAATCATTTGTTAAACGCAATTGTCTATTGATCCAATCGCCTCTGGAGTAAATCGCCGATAGATCCAGTCGTTCGCCGATTTAATCTTTGTTGATCCAGTCGTCTATTGATCCAACTTGTTGATTCGGTGTGTCGACTGATTCAACTGGCGGGCTGATCAAGTTATCTAATGCTCCAATCGTCTGTCGATCGAGTCATCAATTAATCCAATCATCTGTTTAGCCTGCTGGAAATCTGAATAATGATCATAGTCTAAGAAAACAACTGATGCAATCGTACGCAGCCCTTTGGAGGCTTTGCAAAAGCAGACGACACATAAAGAGATAGAGAGACAGGAGGAGTGTGCGGAAGGGAGGGAGAAGAGAGAGAGAAGGGGGGGGGGGGGAGGAGGTGAGAGATCCATAGAAGATGCAGACCG
>JADBJO010013195.1:15816-30816 GCA_016801955.1 Conus betulinus
TGCCCCCCTCCTTCTCACCCTCACTCCATGGTCATCAGTTTCGTCCTGACAGTGGGAAGTCGCTTCACGTCGCGATACACACTCTTGAAAAGCCATTTTGGAACAGGAGCAACTCAGCTCTCGCCTCTCCCCGTCCGCTGTAAGCCCCTCGCCTCTCCCCGTCCGCTGTAAACCTCTCGTCTCTCCCCGTCCGCTGTAAGCCCCTCGCCTCTCCCCCATCCTCTGTAAACCTCTCGTCTCTCCCCATCCGCTGTAAGCCCCTCGCCTCTCCCCCCGTCCCCTGTAAACTTCACGTCTCTCCCAGTCCCCTGTAAACATCTCGTCTCTCCCGTTCCCCTGTAAACCTCTCCTCTCTCCCCATCCCCTGTAAACCTCTCGTCTCTCGCCATCCCCTGTAAACCTCTCGTCTCTCGCCATCCCCTGTAAACCTCTTGTCTCTCCCAATCCTCTGTAAACCTCTCGTCTCTCGCCACCCCCTGTAAACCTCTCGTCTCTCGCCATCCCCTGTAAACCTCTCGTCTCTCCCAATCCTCTGTAAACCTCTCGTCTCTCCCCACCCCCTGTAAACCTCTCGTCTCTCCCCATCCCCTGTAAACCTCTCGTCTCTCTCCCCATCCCTTGTAAACCTCTCGTCTCTCCCAATCCCCTGTAAACCTCTCGTCTCTCGCCATCCCCTGTAAACCTCTCGTCTCTCGCCATCCCCTGTAAACCTCTCGTCTCTCCCCATCCCCTGTAAACCTCTCGTCTCTCGCCATCCCCTGTAAACCTCTCGTCTCTCCCAATCCTCTGTAAACCTCTCGTCTCTCCCCATCCACTGTAAACCTCTCGTCTCTCCCCCATCCCCTGTAAACCTCTCGTCTCTCCCCATCCCTTGTAAACCTCTCGTCTCTCTCGCCATCCCCTGTAAACCTCTCGTCTCTCGCCATCCCCTGTAAACCTCTCGTCTCTCGCCATCCACTGTAAACCTCTCGTCTCTCGCCATCCCCTGTAAACCTCTCGTCTCTCCCAGTCCCCTGTAAACCTCTCGTCTCTCTCCCCATCCCCTGTAAACCTCTCGTCTCTCCCCCATCCCCTGTAAACCTCTCGTCTCTCCCCATCCCCTGTAAACCTCTCGTCTCTCTCCCCATCCACTGTAAACCTCTCGTCTCTCCCAGTCCCCTGTAAACCTCTCGTCTCTCCCGTTCCCCTGTAAACCTCTCGTCTCTTCCCATCCCCTGTAAACCTCTCGTCTCTCCCCATCCACTGTAAACCTCTCGTCTCTCCCCATCCCCTGTAAACCTCTCGTCTCTCCCCATCCACTGTAAACCTCTCGTCTCTCCCCATCCACTGTAAACCTCTCGTCGTCTCTCCCAATCCTCTGTAAAACCTCTCGTCTCTCCCAGTCCCCTGTAAACCTCTCGTCTCTCCCGTTCCCCTGTAAACCTCTCGTCTCTTCCCATCCCCTGTAAACCTCTCGTCTCTCCCCATCCACTGTAAACCTCTCGTCTCTCCCCATCCCCTGTAAACCTTGCGTCTCTCCCCATCCCCTGTAAACCTCTCGTCTCTCCCCATCCTCTGTAAACCTCTCGTCTCTCCCCATCCCCTGTAAACCTCTCGTCTCTCCCAATCCTCTGTAAACCTCTCGTCTCTCCCCATCCCCTGTAAACCTCTCGTCTCTCCCCACCCCCTGTAAACCTCTCGTCTCTCCCCCATCCCTTGTAAACCTCTCGTCTCTCCCCATCCCCTGTAAACCTCTCGTCTCTCCCCATCCCCTGTAAACCTCTCGTCGTCTCTCCCCATCCCCTGTAAACCTCTCGTCTCTCCCCATCCGCTGTAAACCTCTCGTCTCTCCCCATCCACTGTAAACCTCTCGTCTCTCCCCATCCCCTGTAAACCTTGCGTCTCTCCCCATCCCCTGTAAACCTCTCGTCTCTCCCAATCCTCTGTAAACCTCTCGTCTCTCCCCATCCACTGTAAACCTCTCGTCTCTCGCCATCCCCTGTAAACCCCTCTCTCCCCATCTCTCCCTCGTCTCTCCCCATCCCCTGTAAACCTCTCGTCTCTCCCCCCACCCCCTGTAAACCTCTCGTCTCTGGCCATCCACTGTAAACCTCTCGTCTCTCCCCATCCCTTGTAAACCTCTCGTCTCTCTCCCCACCCCCTAAAACCTCTCGTCTCTCCCTGTCCCCTTAGCTACCATTGTTTCCCTGCTCCCTCACTCTCCCAACTTGCCACCCTCCACCTCCCTTCCTCCTCTTCTCTCCCACTTCGTCTCCGGCACGAACCGATCCGCCCCTCCAATGGAGGTTTCTGGAAGCCGACCTGAATGTGGCCACACGCCACAGTTAGGATTTTGCACTAAAACACTAGAGAATACATGTAAGCATTTTCGAGGCCTACTACCATACGTTTAGCCAGTATTGAATGTTAAACTGATAATTGATCAAAAGAACAAACACCCCCATCTATCATTTCCCGTGTTTTGTTGGATTTCCACCGAAGAAATCACAATTTTCAAATACGTGACCTTCCTCTTAATTGACGTCACATATCCGGCCTTGGCACTCACTTGTTACCCTATCATTGCGTTAACTGTGAGCCCCTTAAATAGTCCCATTCCTTTGAATTGAATAAATCTGTCTGCTTGGAACCACCTGGCTTGTACCTTGATGGCCATAGGAAAGAAAACGAGGAGAATCAACTTTCAGACACAATGAACATTCTCAAAGCAATCTAACTGCGCCAGTCTATAAATACTCGACTTCTTAAGCAAGGCCTTGGCGCATTAACGTTTGGTGTGCATCCTGTGGCCAAGTAGCGCGCGGGGATGAGAGAGACAGAGACAGGTGTGAGAGAGACGAGACCGAGAGACAGAGGCAGGCGAGAGAGGCTGACCTGCTCCTGATGCTTGCGGGTGAGGTCTGTGTGCTGGCTGATGAGCGTCTCCAGGTGGTCCAGCCTCTCCTCCAGGTGGCCCACCTTGTTCACCAGGCTCTGCAGGCTGGGTGGAGGGACTCCATACCGACTGGCAGGCAGACCATACACCAATGAGGGATGATGGTGTGGTGGTGGTGGTGGTGGTGGGGGCGGGGGGGGGGGGGGGGGATTGACGTACAGAGACAGGCATGAAGTTGGGCAGGCGGGTAATGCATACATACATACATACATACATAATACATGTGAAACAGATGTGGACACAGGCACAGACTCTCACATACAGAGACATAGATACACACAGAGACAGACACACAGAGATAAAAACACAGAGAAATCACACACACACACACACACACACACACACACACACACACACACACACACACACACATACATACACACACACACACACACACACACGTACACGTACACACACACACCACACACACACACACACACACACACACACACACGTACACCAGCAGCACGTGCACGTGCACAGAAATACAATATAACGCACGGACTCATGCGCGCTCACAGAAATACAATATAACGCACGGACTCATGCGCGCTCACACACACACACGCATCATTATGATAATGGTAACGATAATGCCGTTGTTATCATCCTGATCATGATCAGCTTCATTATGATCACCATCATCATCATCACGACCACCACCACCATTATCATCATCGTCGTCATTATCATCATCATCATTCAGGAAATGTAGATTTTCTAAGGTACTTTTCAACATTTTCATGCTTATAATAGCGTTGAAAAGGAGGGGGAGGCGGGAAACAGGGGGAGAGGGTGGGGGGGGGGGGGGGGGGGAGAGGATGCGGGTGGCGGCTGGAATGGCGTGGCTGTCTGGAATCAAATTCAGACTTTTACCACTGCCTTCAGGCAACATGCTGCCGAAGCGGATGAGGTGTGGCTGTATACGACTCTGGAAGAATGAGAGAGACAGACGATTGTCCCATTGTCCTCCGCCATTGTGCGACGGAGGGTGTGGCAGAGCTGAGATAAAAGACTGCCAGCACACAGCACCACAACGATAACTGGGCCAGGCATTTAGGACTTGTTTCCCAGCCGCCGTCTTACGGATTGTCTAGCTGTATAAAAAGATAGTTAACACTGGGCCAGAATGAGAAATGAGTTAATTAAGCTCTGAGCAGTCAGTGTGTTACAGACTGTGTGGGCGCGTGAAAAAAAAAACAACAAAAAACACAACAAAAAAAAACCCAGTCAATACAACCTCAGAATGCGATATGAGCTAAGATTTTAAAATCTTTTTCAGTTTGTTTTGGTATTGAGTGTTTGGATGATTTAGGCACAAATCGCGCATATTAAACGACGATGGATTCAGCGAATAATTTTCTATTCAAACCTGTTATATTAAAGTTAAAGAAAAACAAAAAAGAAGAATCAAAACGGAATGATATTGCAGTAAAATGAGAAATGAGCTATGCATTTCAATCTGTTTCCAAGCAGTGTGTTACAAAGTGTATACCTGCATTAAAGGAAGTTCATAATGATAATTATGATAATAATAATAATGATGATAATCATAATAATAATGATAATGATTGATGATAATAATAATAACAACAATAACAATATTAATTATAATGAAAAAACAACAAAGTACAACAAACAACAACAACAAACACACTACTACTACTACTACTACTACTACTACTACTCATAAAAATGAGACAATTTCGATAGCATCCATCCTAACAACTAAGCTACAGAGTGCTTTAGAAGGTTCAACAAATTAGTTTCTAAAATATTCGCAACACACGCGCGCGCACACACACACACACACACACACACACACACACACACACACACACACACACACACACACACACACACATACATACACACACAGAGGGAGGAAGGGGAAGGGGAGGGTGAGAGAACAGCTGACAGACCTACAGACGCTGTGCGCACACACCAACACACTCTGTCCCCCACTAACACCCACACACACCAACACACACTGTCCCCCACTAAACACCACACACACCAAACACTCTGTCCCCCCACAACACCACACACACCAACACACTCTGTCCCCCACTAACACACCACACACACCAACACACTCTGTCCCCCATTAACACCACACACACCAACACACACTGTCCCCCACTAACAGCACACACACCAACACACTGTCCCCCACTAACACCACACACACCAACACACTGTCCCCCACTAACAGCACACACACCAACACACTCTGTCCCCCACCAACACCACACACACCAACCACACACTCTGTCCCTCACTAACACACACACACACCAACACATTCTGTCCCCCACTAACACCACCACACACACACACCAACACACACTGTCCCCCACTAACACCACACACACCAACACACACTGTCCCCCACTAACACCACACACACCAACCACACTCTGTCCCCCACTAAACACCACACACACCAACCACACACTGTCCCCCACACTAACACACCACACACACCAAACACACACTGTCCCCACTAACCACACACACACACCAACACACACTGTCCCCCACTAACACCACACACACCAACACACTCTGTCCCCCACTAACACCACACACACCAACACACACTGTCCCCCACTAACCAACACACACACACCAACACACACTGTCCCCCACTACACACACACACACACCAACACACACTGTCCCCCACTAACACCACACACACCAACACACTCTGTCCCCCACTAACACCACACACACACCAACACACACTGTCCCCCACTAACACACCACACACACCAACACACTGTCCCCCACTAACAACACCACACACACCAACACACTCTGTCCCCCACTAACACCACACACACCAACACACTGTCCCCCACTAACACCACACACACCAACACACTGTCCCCCACCAACACCACACACACCAACACACTCTGTCCCCCACTAACACACACACACACACACCAACACACTGTCCCCCACTAACACACACACACACACCAACACACTGTCCCCCACTAACACACCACACACACCCAACACACTGTCCCCCACTAACACCACACACACACACCACACTCTGTCCCCCCCACTAACACCACACACACCAACACACTGTCCCCCACACAACACCACACACACCAACACACACTGTCCCCCACTAACACCACACACACACACACCAACACACTCTGTCCCCCCCACTAACACCACACACCACCAACACACTGTCCCCCACTAACACCACACACACCAACACACACTGTCCCCCACTAACACCACACACACACACCAACACACACTCTGTCCCCCACTAACACCACACACACCAACACACTCTGTCCCCCACTAACACCACACACACACCAACACACACTGTCCCCCCCACACACACCACACACACCAACACACTGTCCCCCACTAACACCACACACACCAACACACTGTCCCCCACCAACACCACACACACACCAACACACTCTGTCCCCCACTAACACCACACACACCAACACACTTTGTCCCCCTAACACCTAACACACACACACCAACACACTGTCCCCCACTAACACCACACACACACCAACACACTGTGTGTCCCCCACTAACACCACACACACCAACACACTGTGTCCCCCACTAACACCACACACACCAACACACACTCTGTCCCCCACTAACACCACACATACCAACACACTGTCCCCCACTAACACCACACACACCACACACACTCTGTCCCCCACTAACACCACACACACCAACACACTCTGTCCCCCACTAACACCACACACACCACCACACACTCTGTCCCCCACTAACACCACACACACCAACACACTCTGTCCCCCACTAACACCACACACACCACACACACTGTCCCCCACTAACACACACACACACAACAACACACACTGTCCCCCACTAACACACACACACACACCAACACACTGTGTCCCCCACTAACACCACACACACACCAACACACTCTGTCCCCCACTAACACCACACACACCACCACACTCTGTCCCCCACTAAACACCACACACACAACACACACTGTCCCCCACTAACACCACACACACCAACACACACTGTCCCCCACTAACACCACACACACCAACACACACTGTCCCCCCACTAACACCACACACACCAACACACTATGTCCCCCACTAACACCACACACACACACCCCAACACACTCTGTCCCCCACTAACACCACACACACCAACACACTATGTCCCCCACTAACACCACACACACACACAACACACACTGTCCCCCACTAACACCACACACACACACCAAACACACTGTCCCCCACTAACAACACCACACACACACCAACACACTCTGTCCCCCACTAAACACACACACACACACACCAACACACACTGTCCCCCACTAACACCACACACACACCAACACACTGTGTCCCCCACTAACACCACACACACCAACACACTCTGTCCCCCACTAACACCACACACACCAACACACTCTCTGTCCCCCACTAACACCACACACACCCAACACACACTGTCCCCCACTAACACCACACACACCAACACACTGTCCCCCACTAACACTAACACACACACACCAACACACTCTGTCCCCCACTAACACCACACACACCAACACACTCTGTCCCCCACTAACACCACACACACACACCAACACACTCTGTCCCCCACTAACACCACACACCAACACACTGTGTCCCCCACTAACACCACACACACACCACCACACACACTGTCCCCCACTAACACACACACACACACACAACACACTGTCCCCCACTAACACCACACAGACACACCAACACCACTGTGTCCCCCACTAACACCACACACACCAACACACTGTCCCCCCACTAACACCATACACACACACCAACACACACTGTGTCCCCCACTACACACACACACACCAACACACTCTGTCCCCCACTAACACCACACACACCACACACTCTGTCCCCCACTAACACCACACACACACACACCAACACTCTGTCCCCCACTAACACCACACACACCAACACACTCTTTCCCGCACTAACACCACACAGACATCGCTCACTTTGAGGGCCGTCGACTCGCTGTCGGCATCTGAGGACCTTTGAGTCTTGACGAAGGCTTTGATCGGAACGGGTCTACGAGCCATCCCGGGGGGCTGCAGTAGTGGATCAGATCTTTCCCTTCCTCGGGTTCTGCGTCTGTCTGGAACAACACAAAGAGGTAAGGTGAGGTAATGTTGTTTATGGCCCAGCCGCCCACATAGGGCCATATCAGGGCTGTCACCTCGTTGATGTCAACTCACAAATAACAAAACACAAGAAAGACATTGCAGGCTGAGAGCAACAATATGGAGACAGTAATTACTCAAGTCCAGTGGCTAGGCAGAAGGGCAGTGTCTCCTCCGGTGGGTTGTCTCAAGACAACACGATATTGATTGCTCCCTCGTGAACATCCAGCGTTTGAGGCTGAGACAGGTTTGGGCAGGGTGTGGGTGTGGCTGTGTAAGATGGAGCTGCCGTAAGCAACGGTGGGAGGAATGCCGTGGAGATTGGGGGCACAGAAGATGACACACAATCCCCGCTACCTCTGCCCCCCTGCCCGTCCCCACCCTCCCCCCCCCCCCCCCCACCCCCCAAGTTTCCCCATCCTCTCCCTGAAAAAACAGTAGCAGCGTTGTTAACAGAGTCAGCAGAGTCAGCAACATTAATACATTCCTTGATATTACACGCATCAATCACTACTGACGGCTCTTTCTGTACTCCCAGTTCTATAAGAAGTACTTCAGAAGGGAACGAAGAAAAACTGTGCGTGTGTGTGTGATGTGTTCCACTCGCTCCAGACAAAACTACTGGGCCGATCTTTCTGAAAATTTGTAGGTATGTTCGTTATGGGCCACGGATGATGCCCGATGTTTTTAGTTTACAGCTATAGCCCTTACTAACAGCTGTAACGGCCTGTAACGGTTTTTCTTTTTTATGGAATATCTCAGAAAGGACTTGGCCGATCTTTGTGAAAATTAGCAGGTATGTTCATTATGAGTCACGGATGATGCCCGATGTTTTAGTTTACCGCTATAGCCCTTACTAACAGCTGTAACGGCCTGTAACGGTTTTTTTCTTTTTTATGGAATATCTCAGAAAGGACTTGGCCGATCTTTGTGAAAATTAGCAGGTATGTTCATTATGAGTCACGGATGATGCCCGATGTTTTAGTTTACCGCTATAGCCCTTACTAACAGCTGTAACGGCCTGTAACGGTTTTTTCTTCTTTATTATGGAATATCTCCGAAAGTACTTGGCCGATCTTTGTGAAAAAATTAGCGGGTATGTTCATTATGGTTAACGGATGATGCCCGATGTTTTAATTTACCGTTATAGCCGTTACTAACGGCTATAACGGCCCCTAACGTTTTTTTCTTCTTCATGGAATATCTCAGAAAGTACGTGACCGATATTTCTGAAAATTTGTAGGTATGTTCATTATGGGTCACGGATGATGCCCGATGTTTAAGTTTACCGTTGTTAAAGCCGTTACTAACGGCCCATAATGGTTTTTTTTTCTTCTTTATGAAAAATCTCAGAAAGTTCTTGGCCGATCTTTCTGAAAATTTGTAGGTATGTTCATTATAGGTCACAGATGATGGCTGATGTTTACTAGAATAGCCATTACTAACGGTTACACCAGCCCAAGACGTTTTTTTTCCTCTTTATTTGAATATCTCCTCTCCTGCATATTCAGGACAAACTGGGAGTACGTTTATATGCTTTGCATCTTGTTTCTTTTTGTTGTTGTTGACAAGAGAAGGCCAGTTTGGCCGTTGGTATGGATGACACGTTACACATAGCATGCACCTTCCCTGAAGGTGGAGTATGGCTGCCTTAATGGCGGGATAATAAAAAAAAGGTCTATACACACAAAGCTCCACTTCCTTTGTTGGGTAGATGGGATTAATACTTGTCTGTCCATATAGGGAGTGTCCGCAGGAGTATCAGCCTGCGTATGCAGAAGAAGAAGACAAACTTATGTGTATGTTTTTGATTTTTATTTCTTTTTTTTTTTAATTAAATAAAATTTTATTTTATTCTTTTTGTCTGAAGATGAGTCGGTAAAAAAATGTAGAAGAGTGATTCTGGGGTTGTATGAAAGTCAAAGAGACAACAGCAGCATCCTTGAGAGCTCGTTCAACACAGTGAAAACAACAGGAACTGGACCAGAGGGGGAAACCCCCAACATTCAGATCGCGTCCCTGAACACACATACCACAACGAGTGGGAAATGCAGCCTCGGCAACACAATTCACACAGGTCCTGACACTGGCAGCAAGGCTGGCAGGACTCCATTGAAGGAACCGTGCAGCCCTTTGCCTCTCTGCTTTGTCTGTCATTCTCCTCCCCGATAAAGGAATGCACGGCAAGACGTGGTCTCGGACTTGCCAAATACTTCAACAGGTATGCACAGCGGCACGAAGGCCTCACCAATCAGAAGAACGTTTTCTTACAGTATTTGGCAAAGGACGAAACTGGATACATGTTTTAATGTGCAGGTGAAAAGAATATGAAAACCCTTCATTGTCTGCATGAGGGAACCATCGCAATCTCTCCCAAAGGCAGAACCATTAGTATTGTCTACATCTAGGCCTTTCGTCCGCTGGATCGGACTCATCAGAGAGACACGGTAAGTTAAATCTGTGCTCTTTGGCGTCAAATAGAGACACACCACAGTCCATAACTCTGTGGTATTCTCAGTATCAAGGGTTTAAAAAAAAAATCCAACAGCACACCCAAAAGCAGCCAGCGAAGGGTAATAAATGAAACAAAACGAAAGAGCGGAAAGGAAAAAAAAAGTTGCCGAAAAACCCAAAACATTATGCAAACAGCATAAAATGTAGGGGACAATCTTTGAGGCCTACAATGCCTGAGGATCCATTCAAGGATGCAAGGGAGATCAAAAGATACGGAACAGTCTGAGTGGTCAGCACTGCTGTTCAATAATAACCCAAGCATTGTCAGCGGCCAAGAATTGTGCAGATATATATAGTTTCTTTCTGTTTATAATCTACTTTAATCTCTCACGCACTTGTAAGCAAGATACTATGTTGTGTCTGATGGTCAGGAAGAAATATTGTCCGATATGTATCACTCTCACGTTTCTCTCCAAGTACATTACACAGAAGACAAAACGTTCTGGGTGGTCAGCCACGGAGGTCAAGATGTCAATTTGTTTGTTGGGGTCCAATTTCGTACAATTTGAAAACCTTCCTAAGAAGGAAGAAGCAATAAGAAGGTATTTGATTCACTTCAGGGAAGGTGATGACGGTGGAAGGTCAGGCGTAATGATCCCACCAACCACAAGGCTAAGCCCTAGACACTGTGAACCCTTCACATTCAACTGCTTCTGTCATGCACCTCTTGCCTGAAGAAGACCTAAGAGGTCGAAACGCGTCGTGTTTTGTCTTGTAATTCGTTGGTGAATGTTAAATGGCGGACTTATTTCAAGTACCCTTTAAAATCGATTTTGTTTCAGCTTCCGCGTACGATCACCTCACTTTCCAACGGACCTTCTCTTATTCGGCTGTTGGATTTTTAGGTTTTTTTTGTTTAACAATGTACAATGATAATAGTCTCTACTTGGTGGGGATTACTGATGCAGTTTTCAGTCTTGCCTGCTCAGGGCAGGGCAGGGCAGGGTAGGAAAGAGCAGGGCAAAGCAGGCAGGGCAGAGTAGGAAAGAACAGGGCAAAGCAGGGCAGGGCAGGGCAAAGAGCAGGGCAAAGCAGGGCAGACAAGGGCAGGGTAGGAAAGAGCAGACAAAGCAGGGCAGGGCAGGGGTAGCAAAGAGCAGGGCAAAGCAGGGCAGACAAGGGCAGGGTACAGTAGGAACGATCGGAAAAGGGCAGGACAGGGTTGAACACTACACGAAATTATCATCGTAATCTTTCTGCGACTTCCACAAAAGAGCTATTTCTTTCCGCCTTTGTTTTGTAGGTTCAGTTGGTAGATAGTTTAAAAGCAGGAGGAACTGCAGTGCTTTCAGTTCTTTTCTCTCTCTTTTTTTTTTTTTTTTTTTTTGGGGGGGGGGGGGGGGGGGGGGGGGGGGGGGGGGGGGGGGGGGGGGGGGGGGGGGGGGTGAGGTGATGAGAGTATGGAAGTCAACAGAAGGGCACTGTAATACTTTTTTTTTTCTTCTGCGCCGGCCAACTGCGCAGTGACAAAGCAAGTTACGCTACATACATCCACATTCACCTACAAGAAGCTAAGAAGCCTTCTTTTTGTGGGAGAAGTTAAAAAGAAAACTAGAACATTGAACTCTGATCTCAAACGAGTAGACGACTGGTTGAAATAAACATTCACAATAAAGCAGTTTTTCATATGAAGATTCAGGAAAGATGATGCCCACGTTCACTATCTTCAAAGGATGAGCTGCGTGGCATCAAACGGTTCGACGCCAAACTTTCTCAATCGGCTGGCTGTGATGGCCACTGAAGACGGGTGACGTCACAAGTGCTCACTGAGACCCTTTTCCCCCGTGGGGACATAAGCCATCCACCACAGCTCTTCAGCGAAATTGGCTCCGGGCTGTCTTCCCTCATCTCTTTCCAACTGATTCCCTTCCCCTTCAGCTGTGCCCAAGTGTCCCTAATCTGGATGCTTTTGGGTAGTCCGCTCTTCCCTTTGAAGGTTCTAAAGACAGCCTGGCGAGTGATACTAGACGTTGGCTTTATGCCGCACGTATTGAGGGACTTTTTCCCCAGAGTCCTTGCATCGTACCTTTTCCGTCTTGTCCCCTGTCTTGAGAACTGGAGGACAGTTTCACCACACCTTTCTGCTTTCAGAAGACGTGAGGAGCTACAGCCCCGTATTTCACAGAATTCCTTCCAACAGACGAATCACCTCTGTGTGGAACAGCGCCACAGCACTGCCGGCCCCACGGCATTAACTATGCACACAACCATAGAGAGACAAAGGGCTCGGTTGATAACACCTCGGGCTAATAGCCCGCAACCCCCCCCCCCCCCCCCCCCCCCCCACCCCCACCCCGCGCGCCACACACACACACACACACACACACAAACCAGCACTCAGTTTGAACTCGAATAAGGGTGAGAGTTGCCAGGGCCTTGGGTAGAATCAGGTCGACAGGCCTTATCTTTCGAAACCTACAATATCCGCCGCGTGTTGACAGCGTCAAGGATCTCAGTCGATACCGCAACACCACACCACACTGTTTTACTGCCCGGCCGATCACCAGGGACAGTCTCAAGCGGTTTGAAGCCAAGACTTAGAAAACGTACTGCCTGTAAAACATCACGGAGGCCTATATATCTGTCACGGGGCCGAACGGGAATCCTGGATGACTTGCATTCTTCCCACGCCCGGATTGGAATTCCGATGTCTGCCATGGCTGACAACAAGAGGTTCAAACACATAGACACTCAGACAGGAACCAATCAGTTTCCAGACAAAAAAAAAAAACTTCCTCATTGATAACTACGGCCGCTGTTTCGCAATAACTCCTAACAATCCGGAGTAAGATGGCCTAGTTTAAGATTAACATCACACTCTCTACAGAGACCAAGAGAGATAACCGCTTTAGGGTAGCCGAGGAATGAGCTGAGTGTCTTTAATTTAATTTATGGTCTGTTCATGCTGGATTACAATACCCGTTAGAATATCAGAATAATACATTCGAAAATAAAAGGCTAAACAACAAACAGCACGGAGCGGTGTATATTTTTTAAAGCTAGCGGAGGAGAAGGTGCATGTTTGGCGTAAAAGGAAAATATCAAATACGAACCACCAAGGGGAAAAAAAGGCATGGTCAAATCAAATTGTCTGGGGCAGATATGTCTAATCGTATCTGCAAATATTTTCTACCCCCACAACTGGAAAACACTTTTTTTTTATATCCATAGGAAACAATTTCTGGTTTATAGGCTCTTTGCTTTTACGAATTCTACTTTCGAATTGTATTTCAACAGAGCGCTGAGAGAGGGTAAGAGCGCTAGATATTGGAAGACCATATGCGCACATTATTATTTGAAAATATTTAGTTTTCCAAGAAGTAAATAGGACTTTGAAAAGAAAATTTTTGAAAAAAAATTCTTGGGCAGGAGAGAATCACATTTGTCCGAAAGCTCTTCCCCGAAGACTTTTTTTTTTCGTTTTACACAACGGGCTGCCTACCTGGGTAGTGCCGACTGAAGAGCTGCCAGCTGGCGCTTCATTCAGTCGTTTCCCCGTGTCATCCAGTCAATATCGTTCAATATCGATCACTCATTTTCCTTACTTCCTTCATTCTTTCCAATTTCTCACGCAGGGTGCATGCTATGTGTAACGTGTCATCCATACCAACGGCCCAAACTGGCCTACTCTTCCGAAGTTGGTGATGGGATTTTACGTGTGTGCAAGATGTTATGCGTGCGTTCACACACGGAACCTCGGTTTATAGTCCTCATTCGAAGGACTGTATGGGAAATGGAGTCAGAACCAAAGTTAACTCCGAGGAAAATCCCCCCTGTACCGAAACGCCCCGGCGGAGGTTTCGAACCCGCAACACCAGGATCACCAAGATTACGTGTCCGGCGCTCTACCAACTGAGCTATTCCGGCTCTTCACGTGTTAGTTTCACGTTGGTCAACTTCTGAAGTGCTTTAGGAGGCTTCGTGTATTATTTTGACGTTGGTCAGACTTGAAAGTGCTTTACGAGACGTTTTCGCAGGGCATTATCTCCCTGTAACGTGCCTGCTGTTTCACTACAGTTTCGTCAGCTGGGGGGAATGAGAAGGAGTTGGCGACTAGGGAAGGGAGGTAGGATGAGTCAGCTACGTTCAGATCTAACGTCCACACTCATCAAAGGTTATATGACAGACGGAAGCAGCTATCCAAGGAGAATATGGGTAGAGGACCTCACCACCACACTGACACCCACAAAACCACAGCGAGTTCAGATCTAACGTCCACACTCATCAAAGGTTATATGACAGACGGAATCAGCTTTCCATGGAGAATATGGGTAGAGGACCTCACCACCACACTGACACCACCAAA
>JADBJO010013195.1:35816-43316 GCA_016801955.1 Conus betulinus
AAAGAAGGAGGAAAAAAAAGAGATATTGACTTCAGACAAATCGATGACCATATCGACAGGTCTGTCTGCGTGTCTTACCGACTGATTTCACTTCGTGTCTGATCGATCTGATAACGTGGATGATTTGAAAGCTAGGAAAAATGTGCTCAATCTACCTACTTTGTCGCTTCCAAGATACATCAAACGTGTCTATGCCACAGAAAGACTTTAAAGATAAAGTGTAGGCCTACATTAACTGTCTTCAGTTTCTTATCTCACTCAAATTGACGTGAATTTATTGTACAGGCAGATAAGGCAGATTCTTCTAACCTTTCCACATATCCCCTAACCTCCACTTCCCAGTCCCTTCCACGCTGTTCGCGGCCCAATTCCGAAAAAAAAAACCCACCTAATATCAAAGCGTCTTCGAAGTCTGCTTGTTGTTTGTTGTTAATGGTGGGTGGATAGGGAGTGAGGTGGGGATGGGCGCGATCAGATAGAGACAGTAATGCCTTGGTGTTGGGCCCAAACATGAGATGCTAACGTACCATGACGTCTATTCCCTTTTTTTCGACTTGATCTAAACACCTCTCCTCCCCTACCCAGCCTCCCCTTTCCAGGTTTTTTTTACTCACGTCCATTCCATCTACCACTCCACTTCTTCCTCCTCCACTCCACACCACCCCATGGCTCAAAATCTTGCGAGTGGTTTTTTTTTTTTTTTTTTTTTTTTTTTTTTTTTAATTTTCACTTATGTTTTGCAGTAGTCTCTGGTCTAGGTTCCTTAAAAAAAAAAAAAAAAAAAAAAAAAAAAAAAAAAAAAAAAAAAGAAAAAGAAAAAAAGGGAGAAAAAACGAAAAAAAAAAAATCAACAAAAAATGGAATAACAACCCGTCTTCTCTCTCTCTCTCTCTCTCTCTCTCCCCGAAGCTGTGATCCATCTCTTCTGAACTACTATCCGTTCTAATGATCAGCGCACGACAGGGGAGAGACCCCAAAGAACTGTCCCAACCTCTGCACGTTCCGTGTCCATGACAATAAAGACGACAATTAACCAAACACGAGAAGACTTTTCTAACCTCCATAGCGCTCAAACTTTAAAACACAACATTGGTTTTGTTCGTACTGAAGATGACGCAACGTGTCCTATACAATGAAGACGACAATTAACCCAAACAAGAAACTTTCTCTGACCTCTATAGCGCTTTAAACTTGAAACACAAGTTTGCGCCGAATATGAGAAGATGAGTGGTTGCTCGTTGTTCGTTTTCATTGTCCTGAACGTGGCTTGTTTGGCCTGAAGAAGACCTATGAGGTCGAAATGCATGCTGTCCTGTCATCTGTCTGTCGGAACTAGTAACTTTTTCTTTTTTAACATTTCAAACACAACATTGATTTTTTTTCGCACATGTAAACTGAAAGAAACTGATCCAAAGAGCTTTTGTTTCCCCCCTTCTCCGTTCCCTTTCCTGTCGACCGGGAAATCTACCCACCCCACCTGACTCGCACACCCCCTTCCCCACCCACCCCTCACCTTCCTTCTACGTCATTCTGCACGTGCTCTTACGCTACATGACAACTTCATACACTACTTGACGGACGGGAAACCGCCATGTGAATGCAAAGAGATCAAGGGTTCGGGAGATTCTTCTTTGTACAATGTGTCAGGTTAAGCGAATACCGAAGATCGAATACCCATGAATGGCAGCTCAGGATTTGCTTTTGCTGCTTTTATCTTTTCAGGCATTTAAAGTCGACTCCCCGCCCTGACCGCAACGGTATCAGAACCGGAAGAGGAGGGGGGGGGGGGGGGGGGGGGGGGGTGGGGGGGTTTTTGATGGGTGGAGAGAGTGGTGGTGGTGGTTTCTGGAAGTTCTGGGACCTCGTGACCTTCGTTAGAAAACACCCAACAGGACCTCCACCCCCATTTCATGTGAGTAGTCCGTCTTTGATTTAACATGCTAGCGAATATCACCTGAGTCGAAAATAGTCAGACCTTTAAGATCTGCCCCCCCCCCCCCCCCCCCCAAAAAAAAAAAAAAAATGTCGACGCATAAAAAAAAAAAAAAAAAAAGGTCACCGGAAATGACCTGGTTAGGTTTACGATGAATCGTTGCATTGACACTCAGGAGTTTACTGGTTTCAAAACAACTAACAGGAACACAGACCGCAACTTTTTCCTCCTCCTTTCTTTTTTTCTTCTTTTTTACATTTGTTTTTATTTTTTCAGTTATCAATTTTTTTTTTTTTTTGGGGGGGGGGAAGGCAGCCTGAACTGTTGTCACTGCAATGTTAAATGTTTTGGTCACAGGTGGGTGGATGGACTCATTTGTTCAAATTTTTCTGGAAAAGAATATTGGAATACATTGGGAAGATACTGGAATGTATGGGAAAATATTGGAATTGTAGTCTGCATCCCTTCCACCACCCCCTACAATTATTTTTCAGGGGGGGGGGGGGGGGGGGGGGAGGGGGAGGGGGAGGGGAGGGGCAGGCGCTTCCCCCTCCCCCTCCCCCCCCCCCCCCCCCCCCCGCCCCACTAGATTCTAACACACGCGCGTGTGTGTGTGTGGTGTGTGTCTCTCTGTGTGTGTGTGTGCCCATGTGCCCCGCGCGCGCGTGTATGTGTATGTATGTATGTATGTATGTATGTATGTATGTGTGCGTGTGTGTGTGTGTGTGTGTGTGTGTGTGTGTGTGTGTGTGTGGCGTGCGCGCGCGCGCGCGCGCGCGCGCGCGAGCAGTCGCATGAAATGTGCACGTTTATTTACCTGTGAGCCCGCACGCACGATCATAACCTATAGAGTACAAAGAGATGTAGCTGGTTTGTTGCTTTTTTTTTTTTTTTTTTCCTCCGCGCAGACAAGACACTAATCGAAGTGAGCCTATTATGACTGACTATACACACAGCTGCTGTCGCAAGACGTGGTGTTAACACACACACTAAGCAATCAACCGGCTATAGAGCTCTATGCCAAGACACCGGATCATTCATGTCCCTAGCAAGGTGCACGCAGGGTTGGGGGTGGGGGGTGGGGGGAAGGGGGATTAGTGGGGAGGAAGACGGGACACACAGACACCAGTAAGAATGACGTCAAAACGGGTCGGGCGAAGAAAGAAAGACAGTGCCATTCCTACGGAGCCGAAAGGGGGATACGATGATTCTGTCGGGCTTTGGTCTCTAGCTGAATAAGCTTTATCAAAAGGTAATATTACGCGCCGAGTAAGACCGGAATACCGGAACTGGAGAGACTAAAGAGGGGTTGGGGGTTGTGAGGGCAGGGTAGGGAGGGGGGTTGGGGGTTGTGAGGGCAGGGTAGGGAGGGGGTTGGGGGTTGTGTGAGGGCAGGGTAGGAGGGGGGGTTGTGAGGGCAGGGTAGGGAGGGGGTTGTGTTGGGCAGCAGGGTAGGCGGGGGTTGGGGGGTGAGGGAGGCAGGGTAGGGGGGGTTTTGGGGGTTGTGAGGGCAGGGTAGGGATAGGGGGGGGGAGGTGCGAGGGTGGGGGTTGTGGGGAGGAGGTGGGGTTGGGGAGGGCAGGGTAGGGAGGGGGGTTGGGAGGGTAGGGCAGGGTAGGGGAGGGGGGGTGTGGAGGGCAGGGTAGGGAGGGGGGTTGTGAGGGGGTAGGGATGGGGGTTGTGAGGGCAGGGTAGGGAGGGGGTTGTGAGGGCAGGGTAGGGAGGGGGTTGTGAGGGCAGGGTTGGGAGGGAGGGGGTTGTGAGGGCAGGGGTTTGGAGGGGGTTGGGAGGGTAGGTGGGGTAGGGTAGGGGGGTTGTGAGGGGCAGGGTAGGGAGGGGTTGTGAGGGGCAGGGTAGGGAGGGGGGAGGGAGGTAGGGGAGGGCAGAGTAGGGAGGGGTTGTGAGGCAGGGTAGGGAGGGGGGTGAGAGTGAGGGCAGGGTAGGGAGGGGGTTTGTGAGGGCGGGTAGGGGAGGGGGGTTAGGGAGGGGGGGGTTGGGGTTTGCAGGGTAGGGTAGGGAGTTGGGGTGTTGGAGGGCAGGGGGTAGGGAGGGGGTTGTGTGGAGGGCAGGGTAGGGAGGGGGTTGGTGGAGGGGAGGGTAAGGGGGGTAGGGGGGGGTGTGAGGGTCAGGGTAGGGAGTGGGTGCTTGGAGGGCGATGGGGTAAGGAGGGGGTTGTGAGGGCAGGGTAGGGAGGGGGTTGGGGGTGTTGGTGAGGGTACAGGGGTAGGGGTTGGGGTGTTGTGTGAGGGTAGGAGGGGGGTTGGGTTGGGCAGGGAGGGTAGGGAGGGGGTTGGGGAGGGCAGGGTAGGGAGGGGGGTTGGGAGGGCAGGGTAGGGGGGGTGTGTGGGTTTGTGAGGGCAGGGTAGGGAGGGGGGTTGTGAGGGCAGGGAGGGAGGGGTTTGGGGGTTGTGAGGGCAGGGTAGGGTAGGTAGGCCAGAGGCTGAGAGTGGTTAGGGAGGGGTGGCATGGGGTTTTTGGTTGTTGGGAGGGCAGGTAGGGAGGTGGTTAGGGATGCAGTGTAGGGAGGGTTTGTTGGAGGGCAAGGGGGGGGTGGGAGGGGGTGGCGAGGGCAGGGTTAGGCGATCTGGCTGTTGGAGGGAGCTTTCCTTTGGGAGGGTACGGAGGGGGTTAGCTTGTGAGGGCCCTAGTAGGAGGGGGAGTTAGTTGTGTAGGGCAGGGGTAGGAGAGGATGGGGGGGTGTTGCCCACGGAGGGCAGGGTTAGGTATAGCAGGGGTTGTGGGTTGGGCCGGTAGTGAGCGAACCGGGAAAGGGCGGTGGGAGGCAATGGAAAAAGGCAGGGTAGGGAGAAGCGGTTGAGATTTGAAAAGGGCAGGCCGATGGAGAGGTATGGGATGTGGGGTGGGGAGGGCAGGGTACAGGTGTAGGGAGGTGGGGTTGGGAGGAGGGGGCCAAGGGCAAAAAAAGGGTAAGGGGGTTGTGAGGGCAGGGTAGGGAGGGGTGTTGTGGTTTGTGGTGAGGTCAGGGTTAGGGAGGAGAGAGGGTTGTGGGATGAGGCAGGGTAGGTAGGGAGGGGGAGGTTGGGAGTAGGGGGTTGTGGGAGGGGCCAGGTAGAGGGGGAGAGGCGGGTTGTGAGGGGCAGGGGTTAGGGAGGGGGTTGGGAGGGCAGGGTGGGGGAGGGGGTGGAGAGGGCAGGGTAGGGAGAGGGGGTTGTGTGGTAGATGGGCCGGGTAGGGAGTGGGCGTTGGGAGGTGAGGAGCAAGGGTGGGAGGGGAGTGGGAGGGCTGGGTTAGGCCGTTGGTGAGGGAAGTGGGGTAGGGAGAGGGCAGGGGTAGGGATGGGGAGGGTAGGGAGGAAGGGTGGTGGTGGGTTTGTGAGGGCTCGGAGGGGGTTAGGGAGGGGGGGTTTGAGGGGCAGGGTAGTAAGGGATCGGGGGGGGGTGGGATGGGCAGTTGGTAGGGAGGGGGTTGTGAGGGCAGGGGGGAGGCGAGGGGGCGGAGTGCGTTGGAGTGGCAGGGTAGGGAGGGGGTTGGTGAGGGTCCGGGTAGGGCGGGGGGTTGTGAGGGGCAAGCGAGGGGGGGGAGGGGTTGTGTGAGGGCAGGGTAGGGAGGGGGGGGGTTTGGGAGGCAGGGTAGGAGGGGGGGGGTTGTTTGGGTGGGGTTGTGTTGGTTTTTGGGGTGGGGGTTTTGGGGTTTTTTGGGTGGTGTTTTGTGTTTTTGTTTTTTTTTTACGTTGTTGTTTTTTGTTTATTGTAGGTTTTTTTTGTTTTTTTTTTTTTTTTTGGTTGGTTTTTTTTTTTTTTTTTGTTTTTTTTTTTTTTTTTTTGGTTTTGTTTTGTGGGTTGGTGTGTGTGTTTGTGAGGTTGGTTCGACATCATAGGACTTACCTGGGACACACACCATTTTTTCTCTCAGTTCGCAAAATTGCCCGCGCACCGGCAAGACTCAAAAGAAACTCATGGTAAATACTCAGCATGTAGGAGAGCAGAAATACGATAAGGGAAAAACGAAATAGACCAGTAAAGTATGACGATCCATTGTCTGCTGTCTGTCTGTCCATGCCTGGCTGGTCGGTTTAAATGAATGCCTGCCGGTTCTAGATGATTAAGCGAGACAGTCCTTGATCTATCTCTGCCAAGCCGATGCATTTTTTTTCTCGTCATCTCTGTTTTTAGAAGACTCCTGGTTGTCTGATTCTCTTATTGATCTTCATTGGTTGGCGGCCCGTTCGCGTTGTTGCCGAGGCCATCTCGCAATGACCTTGATCTCCATCTCTCTCCTCGCTTTCCTTCACCTTTCCCCCTCTCCGCTCTTGTCTCGTCTCTCCCGATTCAGTTCGATCTCATCGACTCCCTACGCTCGCCTCTCGTCGACGTCACCATTGTTCGAGAACCGTTATAACTCTCAATCGCAGGCACTCGTCTCTCGGTCGTGGTGGTGGTGTGGGGGGGGGCTAGGTGTGCTCTCATGGGGGGGTCGTGGTGGGGGGTGTGTGGGTCTGGTCTCTCTCACGTACTCTCTCGCTCCTCCGCGCCCTGATCTCCCTCAATTCTCAGACTCGCACTCCCCCGTCCTCTTCTCCCTTTCTCTGTCTCCTCCACATAAAACAAAGCAATTCATCATATCGTCAAAAAAAAAAAACACGAAAAAAAAGGCCGGTCTTTGTCCTCTCTTTTCATCCTTTCTTTCTCTCCTCTCTCAATCGTCTGGCGATTGGAACTGTCGCTTCTTCGACTTTTTTTATGACCAGTTTGTGTGTGGTGTGTGTTTGTGTGTGTGTGTGTTGTTGTGGGTGTGTGTGTGGTGGGTGTGTTGTTTTTGCGGCGCGCCGCAATGCGTTGTGTGTGGTGGTGGTGGGTGGTGTGTAGTGTGTGTGGGTGTGTTTCGTGTATGTGTGTGTGTGTGTGTTGTGTGTGTTGTGTTGTGTGTGTGTGGTGTGACCGTTGAGTGATTGAGTGTGTGTGTGTGTGGTGTAGGTGTGTGTGTGTGTGTGTGTGTGTGGGTGTGGGTATGATGTAGGTGTTGTGTGTGTGGTATATATGGCGCGCGTTCGTGCGTGGCGGTTGCGAGTGTTTTGTGTAGTGTAGTGTGCGCGCAGCGCGTGTGTGTGTGGTGTTGCGTGCGTGTGGTGAATGTTTTGTGTCCGTGCGTTCGTGTATGTGTTGTACGTGTATGCATTTACTGTATTTGTGTGGTGAGCATGCGCGTGCGCACGTCCTCGTCAGTTACGGGTGGAAAAAGAGAAGAAAAAAGAAGAGTGTTGATCAAATATTTGAGACTTTTCCTCCTCCTTTCCCCCCTCCGCCCCACTATTCATATGGTTTCAAACAACAGTTTACATCACCATTTAGGGCTTCTTGCGAGTCACGTCAAAACCAGATTAATGTTGTTGACTCTTGAGCTGACCCAAAAGGGCCACCACGTTAAGGTTGTCAGCGAATTTGAATGGAACGACGCGCTAATGAAGAGGCCGAGATAACTAACCTATTGAAACTTGATTTTGAAAAAAAAAAAAAAAAAAAAAAAACCAAGGAATTTTAAGTAATTCCGCCCGTTAACATTCACAAACAAATAACAAGACAGAACACGACGCGCTTCGACCTCTTAGG
>JADBJO010013195.1:50816-53735 GCA_016801955.1 Conus betulinus
CGTGCATGTTTTGCAGGGTAAGCAGCAGAAACAATGGATTTTGGAGAGGTGAAACGAGGAGAGAGAGAAGGAGAGAGAGAGAGGGAGAGAGAGAGAGAGAGAGAGAGAGAGAAATTCAGATATTCAGATTCAGATCTTTATTTTGTTAGGCCATAGCCACTCAGAAGGGAGCATATCATAATAGATTTAATATTCTCATGTTAATATGACGGGGACAAAATCACAAACAAACAAAAGCAACACCACCGCAAAGATCATATCGTGATGCGATGCATTAATAACTATATGCGTTACCGTTACACGTAATTCGTTAACTGCAAAGTACATAGAAACAAAATTAAAGCATTCACCGATGAAAAACGAGGAAAACCTAGGCTGGAATGAGACTTCTGAAATCTTAAATGCTTTGCACAAATACATTGCAAATTGGTTTACAAGTTTTTTTCATTTCTTGATTTCATTAGATAATGAGAGAGAGAGAGAGAGAGAGAAGAGAGAGAGAGAGAGAGAGAGAGAGAGAAGAGAGAGAGAGAGAGAAGGTGGGTGGGGGGTGTTGGACAGAGGGGCTGAGACAGGCACGGATGTGCAAATGACATATACGGCGATGCACCGGTCTAGGTTAAACTTTTCTTTTCAAAGTATCATCTGAAAGAGCTTTCTCTCTAAAGAGATTTTCTCACTCTACTCCATGACGTTATTGTTCTTGATCATATTCTTCATTCTTTTTTTTTTTCATATTTCTTCTCTCTCTCTTCTTCTCTCTCTCTCCTCTCTCGTCTCCTCCAGCCTCTCCCCTTCTCTCCTCCTCTCTCCCCCTTCTTCTCAAGCTCCTCTCCTAAACTCTCTCCCCTTCTCTACCTGCAACATCTCTCCTCTCTCTTAAGTGTCTGTTCATTTCTCGAACAGCATCACTACGTTCACATGGATTTTCAAGTGTAAGTGGTTGTTCATCTTCGCAATCGTTCCTTACATCAACTGCCAAGTTATGTCACACCCACAGACACACGCACACACACCACACACACACACACACACACACCACACACCACACACACACACACACACACACACACACACACACACTACACACACACACACACCAGTTCGACTTATGCGGGAACCTTTTCGTTGCCTTTGCCATCATTAAGGAAAAAACGTTTGTGTCTATATTAGGAAAGTTTGCAAGCAGCGTATTTTGGGTAAGCCCGTGAGCAAACTGTGTACATCCTTTGAAAGAGCGCGTCAGGGTGCTGCCACTCAAGGAAAGAACCGAGGGGCAAACAGCAGCAGTGAACGAAGAGGGTGTGGGAAAGAGGCAGGGGGGGGGGGGGGGGGGGTGGAGGGTTGGAGGCGGGGGAGGAGGAGGAGAAGGCTTAGACTCCATGGAACAAGGAACGGCCATTGCTCTATAAGGGGGGGGGGGGGGGGGGGGGGAGGGGGGTGGATTCCATGACGCTTGTGATGAGTGTAGAGGGAAAGAGCGAGGAGTGATCGCTCGCGCACGCACGCGCGCGCTTGTTTGTGTGTGTGTGTGTGTGGTGTGTGTGTGTGTGTGTGTGTGTTGTGTGTGTGTGGTGTGTGTGTGTGAGGAGAGAGAGCGAGAGAGAGGAGAGAGAGAGACAGAAAGACACACAGACAGACCAGACAGACAGACAGACAAGGAGATGACCGAGACAGAAACATACATACATACATACATACACACTACTGACTAGACAGACAGGACACACACACACCACCACACACACATACACACAATACAGAGGGACAGAGCGAGAGAGAGTGAGAGATAGACCGAGGAGATTAGAGTGAGAGAGACAGAGAGAGAGAGAGAGTCAGACAGACGACAGACAGACAGACAGGACAGACACAGAGCAGACACACCCACACATTACACACGGCCCCTCCCCCCCCCCACCCCCCACGCGCCACACACACACACGCACACACACACACCACACACACACACACAAACAGAGAGAGAGAGAGAGAAGCGAGAGAGAGTCTTAGAGAGAGAGAGAGGATGAGAGTGGGATGGGGTGGTAAGGTTGTTGGTCAGAGTTGATTCAGGGCGTGATGTGGAACTGGGAAATGAAATATCTAGCTGTCTGGCTGCACCTGTCTGTTTGTCTTGCTCCTGTTCTTGTTGTCGTCGTCGTCGTTGGTTGGTGTTGTTGTTGTTCTTCTTCTTTTTTCTTCCTTCTTCATTGCCCACTTTTTGACAAAAAATATTTACTACATATACACCGGATCTCAATAGAAGTGTTATTTATTCTGCAATCCTACCTACTGTTTCCTTTCCTTTATCCAAATTCCTGTCTTGTATTTCCTGACTCAGCTGCCAGAGAATGTCACACACACACACACACACACCACACACACACACACACACACACACACACACACACAACACACATGTTTCTTCTTCTTGTTCTTGTTCTCCTTGTTCTTCTTCTTCTTGATCGTGTTGTTGTTTGTTGTTGTTGTTGTTGTTGTTCTTCTTCTTCTTCTCTTCTTCTTCTTCTTCTTCTTCTTCTCTTCTTCGTCTTCTTCTTCTCAGTATCATTTTCTCCATACACACTGGACCTCGGTGTAAGCTGTACGTATTTGGCAATCATTCTCAATGTGCCCTGTATTGTCTGCAAATCCTGTCTTGTGGTTTCTGACGTCAACGGCCAAGCTATACGTTTATTCATTTCGCATTTATAGTTCTCCTTGTGCCCTCAGCTAGATCAGAATGCCTCTCTTGTAGTTCCTGATACCAACTGCCAAGTAATGCCACACACACACACACACACAGACACGCACACACTTTCTGTGGAAAATTCTTTCTATGGAAAGCGTCGTGGTGCTGTGACTTAAAGAAAAAAAAGGACAGGACGGGGGAGAGAGAAGCTGTCGAGGAGAGGAAATGGTGGT